>ML821496.1:85078-100075 GCA_009831015.1 Picea engelmannii
ATAGAATGCACTAAAGTCTAAAGAGGAAATCCTATGGCAGTCGACTCTTCTTCTTGTGGAACTTGACCTCTGAACATATTGACCAATTCCTGACATGCTACAACATTTCAATTTGAGCTATAGTACTAGGCTTGTCTGATGTGACAGAAAGTAGATTGATTCTGAACCGATATTAATGCTTAGCATGCATGTAACTCCATGTTATGCATAAAAATATTTGTCAAAAGGTTTCATCCTTGGGTTTGGGAATGATATCTAGAACTCATGGAGACTACAGACCTAACTTATTCAAAAATATGCTCTGAATATCTATTCCTAATTTGGATCTCAATCACTCATAATCTGTAATATCCCTCATTAAAGTTGGGATAGAATATTATGATTGATGTCAATGGTTTTGCAAATTGGTTTGCATTACATATATTATTATGCTAATCGAATGCTTTTAACAAACTGTTTGCAGGTGTGCTTAACAAGAGTTATTTCGTCAAACATATATCATGCAATACATGTACACATATGATAGAAGTGATACATTGACATTTTATTCTTGATGGAGTCTAGTACACACAACAATAAGACTCGCTGCTACAGCAACAACATTACAACAGAAAACACTATAAACTCAAACTGAAACCTGGAAATGGTGCCAATGTAATCTCAACAGTGCTGCCAATCTGGTCCAAGCCCTCCAAGCCTCCCTCGGCTTGCTAAAAAACCAAGGATGGCTGCTGCCCTCCCCTCTAAGCTGCACGATTCTGTCACATCCTTTCCTAATGATAAACTCTTTGCAGAAAATACCATGCCAAGACAACTCAGCTCCTCCTGATGCCTCTCGACTTCCCTCAGCCCCACGATCTGCCAAAGAAAGGGCTCAACCCTCCTTTAAATATCTCTACGACTCCTCTAGGAAAAACGACCCTGCAAAGAGTGAATGCGACTCCCTCAAGCAAACCCCACGGCTTGCTCCTAGCTACCACGACCTCCTAAATCCCCTTGGTCTTCTCCTGGAACTCGCGTGAGCCCTCACGACTCTACTGTGTATAGAATCGGCCCACAAATAAGCTTAGGTGGCTCTCTCTAAGTACCCGATCCTCCTCTAAGCCTCTCAGTCCCTCTTGGTGTCCACAGTCCTGTAGAAAGAGGGGAATCAACCCTCCAAGCAAGACTAATAACCGCCAACCAATTGCTGCAACGATAGACTGTGGGTGAATCACTCCAATCAAAGACAAATCGGTCCCGTAGACTCTCCACAAATCTTCAAGTAAATTGCTGGTCCTCAGAACTGATGAAAAACACAAGATGAAGCCTAGTTGGAAATCCTGGATGGATTCCCCTCTTGTCGAGCTAGGGCTAAGCTGAAACTTGGTCCAAGGGTGTAGGGGGTGTCATTCCATTTCTTTTGAGCACAAATACCCCTATCAAAAACCCAAGGACCCAGTTTTTACAATTTTTATCAAAAATTAATTAATTAAATTCCCAACCTTAGGAAATTATAATTAATTAAAAAATACCTATCTAGACTCGACGGAATTCCGCGAAATTTTTTGAGCTGTCTTACATGGTCATTTACATTATTCCTAAACACTAGCTACCAGAGGGTGACTTCATTAGAACACCTTTCATCACTTTGGAGGATTTAATAATAGTGGGAGTGAAAAACTCAAGGGAAATTAATAAGGCTGGTTAGGCCAAGTTAATAACCTGAGGATAAAAAACACTTAGTGAAAGGAACTCTCCTAATGAAGAAATCCTAAGGTAACTGACCTAACTATGATCCATGCAGACCTATTACATTATTATCCCACGCGTGATGCAGGGGAAGGGAAACTCCGTTTACAAAAATGTGTGCTGGAGGCAAAAATTGCCCTGTAGAACCAAATAGTCTTTGACTTGTTAGCATCTGATGATGCATATCTTCATGGTACATGGAGTTGACCCCCTAGTTGAATAGGTGGTCAACATCTGGCTCCACATGGGGACGTGTATTTGATCTTCACACTTGGGAAGGAGAGCATACGAGAATCCAACATCTACAAATCAGAGTGCTCACCAATACCCAACATAAATATACATATATATCAAATGAAATGCTATAAACAATAATTACATAAAGAAATAACCATTGTACAACATCTATAATTACAAAATGAAACTATGATACAAAAATGAATCTAAGTACATAACAACATAATGAATAAAATAATACAAAACTGAAATACAAGGAGAAGGGTTAGAGATACGTTACAAAGGGTGTCCCTTTGGGCACCAAGTTGCCATATGAAGAAACACTTCAAGGAGGGGTCCTCTCACTAGCATGCCTGACTTTATGTCGTCCTACTGATTGAGAGGAGTTGCTAGAAGACTGATACACTTTATGCTGACTTCTGATTTTTCCATGTGAATCCCAGTTTCTAACCTTGGGCCACTTGGGACAATCCTCCTTAAAAATTTTCTGATGCTTTTCCATAGGTGCCAAGTGCAAAGTCCGTGAACTTAATTTTTCCTTAAAAGGCTTGGGATATCTTTTACTCGAGATGATATACTTTACTTTATCAATATTAACCTTATTATCCTTACCAATTCCCATCAGATTTTCATCACACATTTTGTCTTTGATTTTCCCAATTTATGAAAAACAAGGAGGGTGTGGTCCAAGAATTCCATCTGATTTCTTCCGACATTTAACTGATTCCTTTGATGAAGGTTGAGCTGATAACACATTTTCAACTGACAAATCCAACTCTGACTTTAACTCTAAAGGAGGCAAACCATTATCTGTTTTATCCAAATCTTCCTCAAGAAAAAGCCCATCAAAAGAATCCATGGGGTCCCAAACATTACAGATGCTTCGGAGTTTACTATTAAGTCCCATCTTGGTAAATGCAGGAGTAGACTCTATCTCATAACATCCCATCTCTACTTCCCTATACACAATCTCGTTATCTTTTCTCCTAGGATCTTACACATGATACTTTTTTTCCAACTCTCTATTTAATCTAAACGTTAAACCATTTGGAGTTGGAATGGTGGCATAAGTTAAATCCATTTGTGAATTACCACCTAAATTTGTAGCTGGCTTTCTTTTTAGCAACATACCCCAAGTATCAGGTACATCAATCACAACAATGTCCATCTCAATCATGATATCAGGGAATGCAGCCAAATGCACTTGTAATCCCTTAATCAAACCATGCACCTCGATTGTCCTACTATCCATGACACAAATGTTATGATAAGGTCTAGATATCCTTAAGTTTAATTGTTCCATTACCCTCTTAGTCATGACATTTGAAGTAGCCCCCGAATCAAGCATACAATTATGAAGAAAAAAATCATTCACGAGCAAGGATAGGAAAAAGGGTCTATTCTTTTCATTTCCCCTATCCATATTTTGCAAGGTAACCGGTGCATCCTGATAAGTTCTTGTTGGTGGACTGTCAACACTTTTCTGAGAAGGATTTTCTATGGCTCTTAGTAGCTTCTCCCTCTGAGAAGGAATTTTCATTATTTCCGACACCGACACCAACATCTTTGCATTACTTAACCATCATCCTAAGTCAATATTTAAATCTGAGCTTGCATACACATTTGACTTAGGAGGGGTGGGAGCTACCTTGGGAATGTTTGCTTGGTTTTTATCTTGACTTTTATTTCCATGCCTTTGGTAGGTAATGCCTCTAAACTTAGCCATTTCAGCTACTTGTTGTGGAGTAGGCTTAGGACCAAACTTTTCTGTTGCCTTATCTGTCACAACATCGTTTATGCAATTCATGCTATTTACCCCCTCATTATGTTCATCCAAATCCATCCAATCATACATACCAACATTATACTCATGACCAAACATATTAACTTGTTCACTTTCTGATCCATAAGGCCCATCTCATTACAAAGGTGAAGGAAGACTTGGCAAGTTGATTCGTCATGAAATTTCTCACAAGGTCTACAATAATGAATAGCCTGGTGGTCAACCCAGTTAGTGGATTCAAATGGATTTGGTGGTCTTTGATCTTGGGGAGGAGGTTTCTTAGGCCATTTGTCATTCGGCCTATGTTGGGGCCTACTAGCTGCCCCTACTAGCTTGGCCCCTTTCCATGACTATCAACCTATTTTGCATGGCATTCATCTGACTAACATGTTCCTTCAATTGATTAACATGATTAATTTCCATTTGTTTAATCAATTGAGTGAGTTCCTTAATGCCATCACTAGAAGACCCTTGATTCTCCACATTCTTTTTCTTCTCTTCATTAGGTCGGGAAGAAGTTCCTCTAGTAAAACCATGAATGTTGGACTTCCTAGCATCTTGCATATTTTTATTAATTTTTATAGCCGTGGCTTGTGCTACTTTTAAAGTTTGAGGATCCTTATCCCTTAAGGCATACCTCATTTCCCCCTCAAATGCCTCCATATAATATATCAAGACCGCAGTGTCTGAAGGTAGAATATCAACATGAAGACTCTTCACTAAACTATTAAAGTTAGTGTTGAATTCTTCCACAGTTTCATTTTCTTTTTTGTGACTAGTAGTGAGGGCAGCTAGCTGAAATCTATGTTCCTTTTGATCACCCCATCTTTTCCTAAATTCTTCCAATATTTCATCAAGGGTTCTAAACTTAGCTGGATCAAAATCAATAAACCATTCAGCGGCATCTCCTTCTAGTGAATACACAAACAAGGTCATTTTTACATCTTCTTCATCATGACCCCGACAATATCTCTCAACACACATCTTGAAATTCAAGATATGAGACTTGGCACTAATGGCATTGTTTCCCTGAAAAGTCGACAACTTATCAATGGCCTTTTCAGGAACTTGATGAGGGGCACCTTGGATTGCTACGAAATTCAAAGGCCTGAAAAACACACTCATGGTCCGGTTAGGAGTATTAGTGGGATTATTAACAGTTTGTTGATTATTAGTTTGGAACAAGAATTAGATATCAATGAGTGCTTCTTCTCCAAGACTTTCAAGTAGCCTCCTAGGGGCAAGGCGATTTAATCTCCTCCCATAAACCTTTTCGGGTTCAGGAAAAGAATAAATCACTCCTTGTGCAATGCTCCTAGTAATATACCTGACAGATTTGTTCAATGGAGTCGCCACTTGGAAAGGAATCACACGAAATCAACCAATGCAAGTTCAAAGAATTTTAGGGACTAAAGTTTTTTATTGTTTAGTTCTTAAAAAATAAGTTGAGTCGTTTTGACCAAGGATAAATGACTTATCCCCAACAACGATGCCAAAGATGTTGCCGTCCTTATACACACTTGCAAACGTGAGCTAAGCCTTGCTCACTTAGTGTGTCCTCGGAGGCACAATGCCTAGGTTCAAAGCCCACACTGTCACTTTGACTTGAACGTCTTTCGTCTAGGCTTACTCCTAGGGAAGCCAAGGGGGGTAGACCCTAGTTTCTAGATGAGATTTAGAAGTTGAGTTCTAGGTGTTGGTTTCAATTAGTTAAATGGTCAGGGGGGGAAATCTAGCCTATGATGTGAAGTAGCAATGCAAGATGCAACAATTAGAATGAACAGTCAAACCCTTTCCTAGGACAACTAAGACTAGTGCCTAAGATTGGGCAAGGGGTCAACTAAATTGAAGGGGGATTAATTACATGAGATTTACAAAGATTATAAATATTACAACAAGATTAAGTACAAGCTAGATACAAAACTATAATAAAGAATATCTAAGATTACAACAAAAATAGATACAAAGGATGCAAGATATACAAATACTAACTAACAAGTTGCTTGTATGTGCAGGAATTAAAGATAATCAAGATGAGACAACCATCAACACAACAAGCCAAGCATGCTCACAATAGAGTGTCTCCTCAACGCGGATGCACTACTCTATTGGACTGCTTTTCAATGGCAATACAAATCACTCAAGACCCAACAAGATAGTGCCTCCAAGAGGATGCACAACTTCTTGAGGGATCACACCAGAGTGTAGGAAAAACAGTATAAAGAAAGATGCTTGCAAATGAAAGTGTTCCAAGACCAGATGCAACCACTTAGACAATTAATCCACAACTTATAAAAATAACTTGCATGTAAATGTAACAATAAGATGTAGTGCTTGCAAGTGTAAATGTAGATTGCCCAAAAGTTGTAGATTAAGGATTGATTAAAAGTTTTATTCAATGAGACTTCATTCCTAACTAAATGTCGACCCAATACTTTCCTCCCCCTGTTACCAAGTAACTGCTGGGTGCTCAAGAAGTATGGCAATGAGGCCTACCCTAGCTGCATAGGTCAGCCCAAGAAAAAGAGTACTCTCGGAAAAAGACACTGAGCGCCACGAGACCGTCCCCGGCCTATCACCTTTTCGTTGCTTCCTCTAATCCCCATTTTAAATGGCGAAGTTGGTCGGTAAAGGTGTCCTATTAAGTCTAATGAGTTGTTAGGCCTATGGACTAAGTGTTTTAGGTGTTTGAGTGTATTATAGTGAATTATACTTGCCCAAAAAGTGCCCAATGGGCCGAAAACCGAAATGTTTAAGCAATGGAAAGTGAAGTTCTAGATCAATGAGTTAATACATGTGAAGTGTATAAGAACTTGAAATAAATACTGAAATGAAAGAATTATTTTAGACCATTAAGATACCCATGTTTGCTGCAAACTGAAAGATAAATGGTTGAGGAACGATAGCTTGCATGCAAAGAAATAACGAAAAGCAAAAAATTTTATCTTATGCCCCCACGGGCCTAAACTAGCATTGGTTGTGTGAGATCTACTCTAGATAATTTTAACCATTAGCATGCATGTTAGACATCCACAACTAAGCTAGCTATACTATAAAGAAAAAACATAAAAGAAACTAAGCTAAAACTGAAAATGAAAAACTGAAATGAAACAAGAAGGCAAGCCACTTGGGGACCCCCTTTGGACTTGCTTACAATGCTTTATAGAGATGGAGAAAGAACGAATTTGTTACCACTTTTGAAGGGGGTCTTTGAGAATGTGCTGTGACTGAAAACGGGTAGCATGCACCCTTGATCTGGTGAGAACCTGCAAAAATCAGCAAGCTATTGCTTGCTGAAAATGTTGCAACACACTCACAAACATTAAGAAAATTTCTGTTTTGCAACAGAAATTTTCCACATATAAAAACCAGAAATATAAAGTATTGAAATGACCTATCTAAGAATTTTAGCAACCAAAATTTGAATATGATAAGAACATAAAGATAACCGGAAAAACTTATGAAGTTTTGGTGAGTGATGAGGGTAGATCCTTGCTCGCATCTATCCCAACAACACTCTTAGAGATGACCTGCAAACTTCAAATAAAACATGAGACAAGAGTAGGTAATGGACTGCATGCACTGCCCGCAAGGGTGTAGACCGATTGACAAGTGTTGTGTAAATGGAAGGAAATATGTAAAGGAGGTCTCAAGTTCGATTCTCACCCCGATTTACTTATGCTCCATTCTTGCGGGTTGTGTGGCGCACCTGGGGTTATAGTGGTAGTGAATGGGTATCGACCACGTGTCACGCGAGTATGAGAACGACGAGTTGCCGATTCCCCCCGTATAAAAAAAAAAAAAAAGAAAAAGAAAAAGAAAAAAAGAAGAAGAAGATATATGGATTGCATGCACTAATGCACTAATAACACAACCAAGTTAGTCTCATTAGCGAATACAATGCATATAGGCTAGCAACTACACTATTGCTTAACCTAGCTAAGTAAACAAAATTTACCCAACAAAACTACTCTATGTTTCACAATAATATTTAAAGAACAGAACAATATCAACTCACAATAAAATGGAACTTCCAGACAAAGTCTTGTACTCCACGATTCCTCCAAAGCTCTTCTTTATTATAAATGGAAGAGGTTGTAGCAACAAAGTTGCTCCAAGCTCTTCAAGAACAAGTGAAATGGAAGCAAGATGAACAATAATGAGAGAGAGAGACGGTAAGAAATTGGTAGCATAACAATACTCAGAAGAATGGTAAGGAAAGAGTGAGGGAAAGGGTTTACTTATAGCTTGAGAGGCCAAGAGACCCCTCTTGGATCTTTGCCATTTGTCAAAAATCCAAGCCAAGATGAGCCCAAGGAAGGAGGGCTCATGGCTTTTAGGTTATGAGGATAATAGAAGGTAGGATGTGGTGGAGTGGGATATGGGAAGCTAAGAGGGGCGCGTTGGCCAAGAGAAAGGCCCACGCCTTTCTTTAAAAGCGAGTTTCCATTTAATGCAAGATGTTTCCACCTTTTTTCCAGAGAGAGGGCGCAAATCCAAAGGAGGGCGTGAGCTTTCATGGTGGCGTGTGCTTGAGTGTGTGGAACACACTCTTAAGTGGGACGTGGGAGGTCTAGGAGGGGCACACCTCATGAGGGAGGGGCCCACTACCTACTTTAGAGTAAGTTACTAACTCTCACGTGGGAAAGGGGGCGCAAATCCCAAGGAGGTTTTAATTGACAAGTGAGTTAGGGGGTGTGTAAAGGCTAGGAAAGGGGTTGGGTAGGTTCGGATATGTCTCTCTCACCATTATTCACCTTTACTTAACTCCATTTACTTAACAATTACAAAATTGACATTTTTCCCATGTCATGGGTTAGCAATTAAAACTGTTTTTATTCTGACTAAGACTCCTTGTGGACTAACACCTAGAAAAAGTTGTTCGACTGAGTTGAAACTTGGTCCAAGGGTGTAGGGGGTGTCATTCCATTTCTTTTGAGCACAAATACCCCTATCAAATACCCAAGGACCTAGTTTTTACAATTTTTATCAAAAATTAATTAGTTAATTAATTAATTAAATTCCCAACCTTAGGAAATTTTAATTAATTAAAAAAAACCTATCTAGACTCGACGAAATTCCGCGAAACTTTTTGAGTTGTCTTACATGGGCATTTACATCATTCCTAAACACAAGCTACCAGAGGGTGACTTCATTAGAACGCCTTTCACCACTTTGGAGGATTTATTAATAGTGGGAGTGAAAAACTCAAGGGAAATTAATAAGGTTGGTTAGGCCAAGTTAATAACCTGAGGATAAAAAACACTCAGTGAAAGAAACTCTCCTAATGAAGAAATCCTAAGGTAACTGACCTAACTATGATCCATGCAGACCTATTACATTATTATCCCACATGTGACGCAGGGGAGCGGAAACTCCGTTTACAAAAATGTGTGCTGGAGGCAAAAATTGCCCTGTAGAACCAAATAGTCTTTGACTTGTTAGCATCTAATGATGCATATCTTCATGGTACATGGAGTTGACCCCTTAGTTGAATAGGGGGGTCAACAGGTCCCAAACCACTCTTGAAGATGTGAAGTATCCTCCAATCAATGTGTGATCCGACAGGGTTTGGACATAAGAGGCTTCCTAAATACTACCGCTAAGTAGAGCAATTGGATACTGCAAGAATTCGATCAACCCCTCAAAGAACTGCTCTGCTAGGGAACCAATCTCATGAAAACAAGAACTGACTCTTGTCTCTATGTTAGCTGCTGAGCTATCTAGTACTGAAATCCTAGGGTCCCAAGCTAACCCCAAAAATGAACCACCATGTTGATGCTGTGCCACTCTGATCATAATCGTCTGACCGTTGTGCTCAGTCTGCATCCTCCTCTCATGGAACTCCAAGCTGAAATACCTGTAACTACCATGCACAGACACCCATCTGATGTCACGGCCTGGAGATCCATTGCCATACTTGATTTGAAATATCGAAGAAGGAAGTCTGTCCCGATCACTGGTAATGACTCCGAATTGCTCATGGACTCTAAACATCTCTCCACTGGATAACTCTGTCCTCTGTGCTGCTCCATACTCCAAAGACATCGCTGGAAAGTGCATGAATTCTGATGAAATCACTACACACATACTATCTGCTTCCTGCACCCTCAGTAAACCTGTGATGCAATCGATCAACATGCTCTCCCATTCTCGCTCAGAAATGGGGAAGGGATGCATCAACCTTGCTAGATGAGTGTGCCCCGACCAGTACTGCTGACGAGTCGTATACTCCTCCGCAATGCCCCTCCATGCGAACCTCTCTCGGACATGCCTGCAATGATAGAGATATCAGGTTCCCAAATTGTCTTGTATGATGTGAAGCATCCTATACACATGGCATCGATCTGCAAGGTGCTATTGCCTTTGATAAGCTGGGCAATCATAAGCTGCGTAAACTCGATCAACCCCCCAGAAGACCACTCCTCCAAGCAACCAATCCTAAGCATCCCAAGAGTAAACTTTGGAAGGCGAAAACTAGCCATCTCATCTGTACCGACTGCCGAGCTGTCAAACATTGCAGTCCCAGGGTCCCAAGCTAATCTCATAGAGGAACCATCATGCTGACACTACACCCACTTGATCATAACCGTCTGACCGCCATACTCAGACTATGCTCTCCTCTCATGGACCCCCAAGCTAAAATCCCTGAAAGGAATGAACTCACTACCTTGGATCATGTCTCGCCAAAACATCTCAATGAAGTCAAAGTATGCCAACCTGCGGATTGACTTGATCCTGGGTGTCGTGAGGGAAAATCTATCTTGCCAAAGCTCAACAATTCCTCTCACAACGTCCCCACATTGACATAGTCCAATGGCTAACATGACCCTGTCGATCACCCTCATCATCTGAAGTAGTCTATCACTTTGATGAATGTTAGGATCCCAACAAATTGGAAGTCCACCACTCCCAATGCATGCTGCAATCTCTATGAATCGATCTAATAGAGTTTGGATCTCCTCCTGTGCATTCTGCGTATTGATCACATGGCCCCAATGAAAAGTCGCTGTCATGGCCACAATGCCTCTTGTCTCCTCCAACTAGCTCTAGTGATCCTCTCCTGTCCTGCCGTATACTCCAAGGGTATCAAATAGCAACTCTAGATGCCACTACCACAACATGCAATACTGGAAAGTGACTAGTGTGTTGGTCAACCCTAAGGGTGGGACCAAGAAGTTATAACAAAGTTTGGAAGCAAACCTGTGAATATCTTACTCCCTGCCCCTCATTTGATGATACCCTAGATGAAAATCGATCATCGAGGGATATGCTGCTCCCTGAGGCAAACCCATCCACTCACCGATCCTGGGCAACCTCAACTCAATGATATGGTTGAGGACTCTATCAGGAGGTCTCCCTGGTGAAAACACCTCAACTCCACTGTACACTCTCGCGTGCCAATGAATACCCTGCACACTGCTGCCTATCCTTGAAACGTCTTGTACCATCCTGTATCCTGTAGGTGCTACTGTATCCATCACTCTACTGATGTTGCCTGAATCTACATCCCAAAGCATGCCCATGTCTGTCATATACCTCTCCACCCAGTCCACATATGCCTATACTTCCTTGCGGGTTGGTCCCCAAGTAATGTGCTCAACTATCTCCTCCGCAGCTAAGCCTTCAGCCTTTAATGGGCTCTCCAACAGAAGTGGCTCATGATCCCCACCATGCAAAACAAGCACATGGTCAAAACCCTCTGCGTCCAACATCTCCTCAAGCAGCTGCAATTCTGAATGCTCCTTGTGCGGAATTGTCACAAGAGGCTCCTCTGTCGAATCGTGAGTGCCACTCATGCCCTTATGTGTCATGTCTGCCAACGGTGATGGAGTCTCTATTGCTGTCAATGATGGAGAGGGTGTCAAACTCAGCTAGTAACAAATCTCCTCAACCTCCCTTTCCTTGTCCTCAACGAACTTGAGAGCAAGGTCCCTATCCATGAACAAGTACAAGTACTTGGATTTTATCTGCTATAGTGCTTCGTTGATGATGCATAATTGGGTACTAGTGACCCCACCTGCAACTCCCCTTTGTCTCTCTTCCAACTGGGTTTTCCACATAAGGTATTCAATAAACTTATGAGCACCATTTGTCCTCGTCTAACATTTGCACAATTTGCTCCTCTGTGACCAATAATCAGTTCTCCAATTCACGCAATGTCATTTCATCAACATGGCGTGGGCTGTCACACTAGGGACCAACAGACTCACTAGATGATATTGTGCAATGATGGGACTCACGTGGACTATCCTCCTCATACAATATTTCCGATTTGTTCTCATCCACCAAATCAACGTCTTCGTGGCATAGCTCCAAACCTTTGTCATGTGCATGGTACAATCTTGGCTGCATCATAATACATGTCATAAGGTACTGAATCCACATCATGGTTAGGTGCCAACACATCCTCTTCATTAGCATCATATCCATCCAACACACTATTGTCATCGGTTGGCTTCAATGGTGTATCATAGGCTGTTGTTCGGTCTTCCTCTATGCACATATCCTCAACATGGCTAGATGTATGCTCCTCCACCTGTTCTTCATGCTCACTTCTCTTTAATTTCTGTCCTGTGCCTTTAAAGGAATCCTCGTCCACATTCTTGGGCCACATCCATGCTTGAGGGTGAAATAGCTTTTAAAGGGCAAAGCTGCACAGATCTCCTCGCCCAATGCTAGATACTCCTGGTAGTGGTAAGGCATGTTTTTAATTGCTGCTAGCCTCCTCGAGATTTCAACGACAGGCTCCAGATCTTTCTCCATCTCGCTTAACCACATGAGTGCAAACCCTACTACCATCATTTCTTACAGCTGTATGTACACAATCTGATTTCCTTCCCACTGTTTCCCCTCAGGTTGGCAAGATCTCCAGCTCCGATACCATTGTAATATCCCTCATTAAAGTTGTGCTAGAATATTATGATTGATGTCAATGGTTTGCCAATTGGTTTGCATTACATATACTATTATGCTGATTGAGTGCTTTTAACAAGCAGTTTGCAGGTGTGCTTAACAAGAGTTTTTCTGTTAAACATATATCATGCAATACATGTACACATATGATATAAGTGATACATTGACATTTTATTGTGGATGGAGTCTGGTACACGCAATAATAAGACTCTAATGGTTGCTACAATAGCTGCATTACAACAAAAAACATTATAAACTCAAACTAAAACCTGGAAATGGTGCCAATGTAATCTCAACAGTGTTGCCAATCTGCTCCAAGCCCTCCAAGCCTCCCTCGGCTTGCTAAAAAACCAAAGACGGTTGTTTCCCTCCTCCCTAAGCTCCACGATTCTGTCACAACCTTTCCTAATGATAAACCTTCTGCAGAAAATACCATGCCAAGACAAGTCGGCTCCTCCTGATACCTCTCGACTTCCCTTAGCCCCACAATTTTCCAAAGAAAGGGCTCGACCCTCCTCTAAATATCTCCGTGGCTCCTCTAGGACAAACAGTCATGCAAAGAGTGAATGCAACTCCCTCAAGCAAACCCGACGACTTGCTCCTAGCTACCACGACCTCCTAAATCCCCTTGGTCTGCTCTTGGAACTCGCGTGAGCCCTCATGACTCTAATGTGTTTAGAATCGGCCCACAAATAAGCTTAGGCGACACTCTCTATGTACTTGATCCTCCTCTAAGCCTCTTAGTCCCTCTAGGTGTCTACGGTCCTATAGAAAGAGGGGAATAGACCCTCCAAGCAAGACTAAGAACCTCCAACCAATGGCTGCAACAATAGACTGTGGGTGAATCACTCCAATCAAAGACAAATCGGCCCCTTAAGACTTTCCATGAATCTTCAAGTAAATTGCTGCTCCTCAGAACTGATGAAAAACACAAGATGAAGCCCAATTGGAAATCTTGGATGGATTCCCCTCTTGTCGAGCTAGGGTGGATATTGCACCACCGAAACAAGACCAACAGTGGAAGGGTTTTGACAAAACCCCAACGAAAACTTGGCTCACCAGAGCACTCCAATCAGAGATCAAATCTTCATGAGGAAGGTGAAGTGCTACCCTTCCTTTATACTTCTCCGAACCCCTTCTAGACCTTTCCTCTCTTTGATCAAATCCACATGAAGATTAAATTCACTTTATAACCTTTTTTAAACCCCCTTTTAATACCGAAAAATGATTAATTGGCTTCTCAGACATTCTCGGATGTCGGAAATCCCTTTCTCTGTTAAAATTTCAGACCCCAACCCAGTTTCAGTCTCGCTGATTTTTCAGCCAATGTTAAATGCCCAAACCCAGTTTTGTATCAACAATTAAATACTTAGCAGAAAATAAAACTTAAGAACTAAAACATGAGGATTCTGAACATCGTTTTAAGTGCAGAAATAAAATATCAGCAGTATGCAAAACTCGGAAAATTATAGACATAGAATTTTTGGTCTAACTTTGACCCTGGAAAAACCCACAAGGGGAAAACCAGTGAGAGAGGGAGATTTTTATTATTTAGGAGCTTCAGAGAATTCTGTTATAGCATATTCATCTTCAGAAATTTAAATGACAAACTTATCTCGACAACCGTGCCAAATCTTCACATAGGAAAATGAGCCAACTCCTCAAAATTCTTTCCAGAATTTTCTGCTATCAAAAACAAGTCTGCTCCTCGATTTTTGTGCCTCCAAAATGCTGCACGGTCACCTCGAAATACGTGCCAGCAGCAGCAAATAATTTCTGGGTGTATTAATGGCTGTATGGCCTTCTAGAAAACTGTGCCACACTTTCCAGAAAATGCACACAGCAACTCACCTCGATTTCTGTGTATAAAAGAGGCTATATGGACTATGTACGGTTGTTGTTTCCTCTTTGAATTTTGTGCCAAAACTGAACCGTACGGACTGTGCAAATCCGTACTATATGGCCAGTAATAAATGCTGCTTCCTTTCTCGATTTCTGTGCTCACATGAGATTGGACGGACCTTGGAATCCATGCTATACGACCTCCTGTATAAGCTGAACTCCTTGCCTCGAAATTTGTGCTAGTAATCTGCCTTGGAATGCGTGTCCTAGCTCTCAGAAATGGCTGCTCTCTTGCTGCTCGAAAATGCTCTCTCTCTTGCTCTCTCAAAATGCTTGAACAACCCAACAATGGGTGCGCCCTCTTGCCCTAATCGACCTCATGAGGGAAGGTGAGGGGTTTTCTAATCTAACGGTTGAGATTAGATTAGATGAGTGGCTGAGATTTGATGTCTCTTCACTCACCCTCACTTTAGTCATAAAGTCACCTT
>ML821496.1:102340-115536 GCA_009831015.1 Picea engelmannii
TGGAGTCTTTGTTGATGGATCTACAAGAGGGGCTATGTCTCCTTGAAATCTTGAAGGGTGAGGTAAGTGCAACCGATGCCTATCCTCCTCTTCAAGTGTGATGATCTGCAAAAGACTTAGAGATTCCTTGCCAACAATTTGTTTAACGTATCATGCTATTTACAAAGAAACTTTGAAATAAGCATGAACATTAACCGAAATGAACATGCATACTAAAGCTATCACTTGTAAACAAACATTAAGATCAAAAAACAAACAAGTTAATAATCTTACCCAATTAGGAGATAACTCCTCTTAGAAGGCATACAATAACTAGTAAAGGCAAAAAAATACACATAAGCAAATTATACCTCACAATTAAACATTGGACATAGAAGCTCCACACATGAAAGTAGACACCAATGTAGCCTCCAAAGCCTTTTTATTCCAATAAAAAGAATGATATAACAGCAATGCAATAGCAGAAATCCCAAGCTCCAACTAGCTTATGCAAGGGAAAGAGTACTTTATTTATAACCTCATGGGTGACAATCCCAATGCAAACTCGTGTGACACATGTGGGGGGCACACGTCATGATTGAAGACAAGTGGAATGAGAGGTGGGACGAGTTGTTGCTCCTCCCATGTGCCAAGTAGCAAGGAAATGCCACTTAGCAAAAAGGTTGGTGGAGGAGGGGCGAGTCACTCCTTAGGATATAGATCCCCCTTTGAGATGTTGAATTTTCAGTATGCTTGGCTCAAGCATGAGGTTTATTTCATTTTAGTCATGTACTTGAACCATAATAAATACAGCTACACCATTCACAATTGTTGCAATAACCAAGATCACAAGAAGAAATACTATGCACAAGAACACAAGAAATATCCTGGGAAAACCCTTCTCAACAAGGGAGAAAAACCCAACAATCCTTTGCTATATTCTCAAGAGAAGATCCTCCAAACATGAAACCTTAATGCACACAAGAGGGTGCTCTACTACCTTGAAACTTGCGCCCAAGAGAGGTGTGCACTTCAGCCCTAGAAGATGTACTTGCTGAAATTTCCAAATGACAAGTGACAAGTGTGTTTCCTTGATGGGGAAATCACCTTTATTTATACTAGACTGGATAGACCAAAAGTGGTGTCTATTGGCACAACAGGGCTGACCTCAATAACTCATAAAATAATTAATTATTACAATAACTATTAATTATCTTTCACATATGGTGGAGCCGACCTGTATCCTTTACATCACAATTAGGGTTACAGGTAAATCTTACTCTCAGACAATATAGCAAGGGATCTCACACATCCACTAGTGCTCAGCCACTACACGTCCACCTGTGCTCAGCCACAGGAACGTCCTACTCAACAAATCTCTATCTCACTAAGTCCACATGAGAATCATCTGGAGTACCATCTCAAGCCTGACTCAATTGAGTCCACAAGGCATGAGACCACATGTCGTAACAACTCAGTCCAGAGTTTGACGCACACCCATCACATGGGTACCTTCACCCCACACAAGGGTACACATCTTTTCATCTCAATCCAAAGAGGAATGACACACCCAACTCATGGGCATCCTCATCCCACACAGGGGCACACATCGTCTCATCTCAGTCTAGAGAGGAACGACACACCCATCTCATGGGCACACCCAACACATGGGCTCTCTCATAGGTCGACTCACTCAATCTGTGTCCTTGAGGATGTCTCACGAAGCTGTAATCATCAACAAAGGAGAGGTGCGCACCTCCTCTTTTAGAATCTCACCAAATCACTTGTTAACTAAGAGGAGGCCCACTCAACCATATACTCAACCAATAGGTACTTACCCTTGGCTGTCACATGCCCCTTTGGGCTTTATTCCACTTAAAACATGTTTAAACATGTTTACCAGAAAATAACATTTGCTGATTTTGTCCTAATTTTTTTTGTCTTTTTTTGGGTTTTGTGAGTAAAATTGACATTTTAGTGATTAAAATCGCTAATTTCACTAACAAAAGTGGGTGCTCTAGGTCCAAAAATGAGTACCCCCAAGGCATATGAAGCCTCCTAGTACCACTTTTTTAATAGAACTTTAATTTACAATTAAAAAATTCCGTTTTATGAAATTTTTTTAATTAACTGAAATAATTAAAAAAACCTAAGGGGGACTTAACACATTTCCATAAAACTTTAGGAGGATGTTTAATATGGTAATATACATTAGACACTAGGCTTAGAACTATGCTAAGGCTTAACCATGAGTATATACTCTTGCTTTGGAGAAATTGAGTGAAAAAACTTGGAAATTATAAATTGCTTAGACAACAAAATATAATTAACAAGTAAAAAAAACACTCCAGAGTAACAACTCATGCCTAAGTCTAAGGTGGCTAAGACCTTTTACAAAGTTCATCATGCATCATCTCTTATTACAATTCCCCAAAGGGTATGGAAAATGTGGAAAAAGTTGGTCACATAGACCGGCTGAACTTCTGAACTTTGAATTTTAAACAAGGAGTTGTTCAATCTTTGGCGGCTCGCTGAAAGTCCATCCTAGTGCAACTTGGTGGATAACAGGACCTATTCTATCCATGTCTATTTTCTTAAGTTTTAGCCAGTTAGTTTCCCTCCTCTCTGCCCTAACAATGGTACCCTTTATGTGGACATTACTTAATCAATTGAAGTTTAAAGATTAATTATTAATCTACTTTAATTTGAATATATGTGAGCTGAAATCATGCTATCTGATATGCATGACTGGGAATCTTGTCTGTGGTAATTACTGTAACTGTTACAAGGCCCTGAAGATCAGCTATTCTCACGACCAAGTTCATGACCTGTATCTTTTGGTAAATCCTATGGAACCTATAGTCTTAATGGAGGATAATATTAAACAGACTTTACTAAGTCAATTAAAAGACTAATTTCTAATGTATTTTAATTAACTTGCTGCTTCATAGCTGGAATTTTGTGAACCAACATCCTTTTATCTGATATACATGAGTGGGGATTTTTATTGTGGTAGTACTTATAACTGTTTCAAGCTCCTTAAGATCAAATTTTGTCATCACCATGTTCATATCATATATCAGTTGGTAATTCCCACTAGCATATCTGCATCTATGGTTTGGTATGTGTTATTGTTCAAATTGTAGACAGAGACCTTGAATTCGAAAGGAAAAAATAAAGAAAGTTTCTTTCCTGTGTTTATGGTACAGGAAGCAGATTATATCACAAAAAGAAATCAACGAAGTTTACTGGGCAGAGCTTCAATTGTCAGCACTTGTTCTTTCCTATGCTCCAAAGAGTGAGCAAGCTTGGTCTTATCGGTAATATGACAACTACACCAATTTTGAAAATTTCCATCTTATTCAAATGCTAGGAAAAGTTTGATGCCTTCTGGGCATTATACATGACTTTTGGGCATTTTTCAGTGACAATATAATCCTACAATCTTTACGAGGAAAACTAGGCAGCTGTAATATCAACCTGGGTAAAGCTCACAATGCACTTCTATTTACAAGGATATGATCTGAATTTTGTATTTTCATTTACGAACTGTTTACCCCAAATTTTTCATGGGGATAAAGAGTCTTGGATGGAAAAAGGTGGATCAAAGGAGGTTTCAAGGAACTCAGTGTAAATCCGGTTTTATGATGATATTCAAATGTTGATTATAAATTTATCAAAACAGATAATGAACCTACAAAATAAGGTGAAATGAAAGGCTTCTTATGTTCAATTTGAATCTGGATTCAAAGGTAAATTGCTGCTATAAATTCCAGATTTATTACACATCGAATATGCCTAATAAAAGAGACAATACAACGGGGTTTCTAGGGTTAAAGACAATTCTGAATTTATGAATGAGTTAATAATTTATTTCAACTTTTAGGAGAGCCATTTGGGGTTTAAGGAATGAAATCTGACTGCAGATTTTGGCATTCATTTACTTCAGATTTCAAATAAGCAAAGTGTGATATTAAGATTATGATTTGAAGAGAGTTGGAAACTTTAAAGTAATACTAGTGCCTAAAAATGTTATTGGGCAAATGGAGTCTATAAGAGGATATTTTGATGGGATTTTTCTATTTATTAAGGGCAAACTGAAATCAAAATGACTAATTTACAGCACCCTTATATGGATGTCCTAGAATGCAGAAAATGGCTTTGAAACTCCTAATTAAGGAAGATTATCCAATACATTAGGAGGGTATGCTTACTACTATCAGAAGTAAATTCCAGCCACTTCAAAATAAGAAATATGACATTCCTTTAACGTTTTCCAAGAGCGAGCATAAAACATTTAGATGGAAATGAATCAAACATGAACTCTTTCAAGTAAAGAACAAATTTACTGGGTTAAAAGCCCTCTTGATATGCTTGAAGAAACCAAAATAGCAACATTCCACTTCAGCAATATAACTCCAAATACTTAAACCTCAAGCTCCAAAAGCACCTTCAAATATTAATAGCTATAGACTCAATTGTCTCCACAAACTTTCAACAACCATTACAATAGGAGGAGCTCATCTTTTATAGATGAAAAGCTCAAAACCTCCATGAAAATAATAATATTCATGCTAAAACCCTAGATCTATTCTAGGAAAACATAAACAAGTAATTTTCATTTAACTAACTTAATGGACAAGTCAAACAACTAATAAGTATCAAACTCATCAACAGTTAGCTCAAACATATCAGCAATAAACATAAAAACACCTTAGCAGTCCAACTGTTTGACAAAGGTGTTGAACCAGCAGTGAACACAAAATACACCAACAATGAAGATAAAATTACATCAACAGTAAGGGGGGATTTTACAAGCACCGTTTGCATATGACTGTGAACCCTTTGCCAGCATACAGGATACTGTTGAGCATTTCGTGAGTAGGTTACCTTGAGCAGAATAAATTTCCAACAGTTTGCGAGCATGTTACCCGTGATTTTTTTTTGAGCATGTTACGAACATGGATGAGCTAGTCTTTAGCTTTGGCAAACCCTTTTCCCGCATGCTGGTTACTCATGAACATACATCATTCCGTGGGTTGCAAGTTGGTCGGTAGGTCACTATTCAATATCACAGGTCTTCATTGATTTAATGGACTCTACACCGTCTCCGCCACCCGAGGACAGATTTACAGCCGAGACACAGGAATGGACCCTCACTAATTGGAACAACAACGAGGGACAAATCTATAGCCCCACGGATATCACCATGGAAAATGAATTTTCATACTAGACATCTTAGGTCAAAAATCTGCTGCGGAGGATGGAATCTCTCGATAATGAAAACAAAGAGCTCCATTTAGAAGTAATTGACTTCAAATAGCTGGTTTCCAAAATGAATAAACAGTAAAATATCCATTTATAGAACCCAAGTGTGGACTCCCCTGTGCTCCAAACAAAAATCTCGAATATAAAAAATCTACAGGAAGAGATGAGATTACAGCAAGCCCTTTTTAAAGAGGAGGTATAAGTGTAGCTGAAGACACTTAATTCTTGAGTTGATGTGGTCCGAAAAAGGGAACAACCTCCCTCGCTCACTGTGGTTGGAGGTGTGGTACAAGAAAAACTAAATGATGAATGCCTTCGCCGAACCTGACAGCTTAATCTTAGAGTACTTGGGCTCCCCCCTCCCGAGGCCCAATCGAAACCCCTACAAATAGGCACCTCCTTCCTTCATGAAATTTTGGATCTAAAGGACCTCACCCTTGAACATGCATGGATGGGGCCCAACCCCACACTCTTCCTTTGTTTCCTGACACTAGAGGACTGCCTTGGAGCTCTCCGGGCTAAGAGGAGACTCTCTTCGTTCCCACCCACATAAAGAATCTTTCTTGATGCTAATCTCACCAAATCCCAGCAGGCGGAACTCAAGCTATCTAGGGACCGGTCACGGTGGCCTGGAAAGAAGGGAAGTGGGCAATGATTTGAGACCTCAAAGGCGTCATTCGTGGTTCGGTTCCTTTGACCCTTGGACCAAATGAGTGTCTCATTCAGTTAGGGGACAAGTTAGGGGGAGCAGACCCACCATCTCCCTTGTTGGCTGGAACAATAATGGTTCATTTTGATCTTCACCGGGTACGCTTCGGGATGCAGTCCGGTCCCGTGACCTCCTTTTCCTCATAGAGATGCACACGAACCGCATGCGGACACCACCCTGGTCCATGGGTATCATTGGGCATGGTCTTGTCGACAGGAGATCGGATCTGACGATGTCAGAGGGTCAGGGGGGGTCACTTGTCTTATACGAGATTCCCTCCAGAACAGGGCTATGTTGTCATTAGATGAGCATGCCAAATTTCCATGGGTCCGGTTCCATCAGAACAACCCCCTCCTCTGAGATATCTACATTGTAGTTTTCTACTTCTCCCCAACCTCGTTGCACTTTTCACTTCACAGGGAGTTCGAGGGGAACCCTTTCATTGATCTCTACACTGACATCTCCCACTATTCCACCCTTGGGGAACTCATTTTTCTAGGTGACTTTAATGCCCGCACCAGAAAACTTGCAGGTATCTCTTCATGACAGGGCCGAGTATGTAGTTTGTCTCCAGGAGTTAGAGCTACAGTTCGTGGGCCTTCGTAGGAGTTCGTCGGACGTATGAGCCCCTCACAGGTTATGGGAGACACCTTTTGCAGCTAGGTGAATCCCATGATTTATTGATCATGAATGGAATCCCTTGTTTTCCGAGTTTAGTCGACTTTACTTGCTTCCCCCATAGTGAAGGGGCTAGTGTGGTTGACTATGTGTTGGCCAACCTGGATCTCCTCTCGTATATCCAACACTTCTCTATGTCCCGCCTCCCTTTGGCAGACCACGCCCTGATCACCTTCTCCCTCTCTACATCCCCCCCCTCCCCAAGTTTGACTCCAGACTCAAACTTGACTACATCCCCCCCCTCCCCAAGGTGGCAACAAGTTTGACTCCAGACTGGAATGAAGAAGAGGTTGGTTTAGAATCTTCCATGTGAAAGCAACGAAGAAGGTCACAAGCATACTTGGATTGGGAAAGAAAAATTCCTTCCTTGGTTTGCAAAACTTGGAGGCTAAGGAAATAGTGCAAATAGCCCAAGTCCGTCATTTCATATATCTTCTTAATGTTGGTTTTCACATGTCTTAAAAGTTTTGGGTCACTACTAGTGAGGATAAGGTCATCAACATAAAGAACAAGGATTGTGAGATGGCTTCCTACTTTCTTGGTATAGACATTAGGGTCAAAATGACATTTAGAAAAGCCGGTATCAAGAAGAAAGCATTTCATTTTGGCATACCAAGCTTGAGGAGCTTGCTTAAGACCATAAAGAGATTTCTTAACACGACAAACAAGGCTAGAGTCATTCTGGACATAGCCAAGAGATTGTTCCATGTAGATTTCTTCTTGCAAATCCCCATGCAAGAAGGCGGATTTAACATCCATCTGATGGACCTCCCATTTATGTGAGGCAGCAAGGGCAAGAACAAGGTGGATGGAATTCACTTTGGCTACAGAGGTAAGGTTTCATTATAGTCAATGCCTTCAACTTGAGAGAATCCATTGACAACTATCCATGCCTTGTGTATTTCAACACTTCCATCTGATGCATACTTAGTTCTATACACACACTAGTGATTGAAGGCCTCCTCATCTAGCACTTGACAACGAAAGAACAAGATAACCCCTCGCAACTCCAAATGCATGTGCCCCTCAAAATAGTCCTTGTTTGCTACAAAAAAGTTGAATTCGTTAGGATTTGGAGGGGGTATGACATCCTTGTTCACTATAGGCTAAGAGGTCACCCCTATCTCCTTAACTTGAGGCCCCACTATAGGTGGCATTGTCTTCTCTTTGGAATCTAGTTGTTCATCTCCCATCACCAAGTCCTCACCCATAATCACCAAGCTAGAATCCCTAGATGCAATGACAAGCCCTAGTCCATCCTTAGAAGGGGACATGCCTTCAAGGCACAAAGCCTTAGCTATTGGCTTTGGACTGATTATTACATTCGTGTCTGAGCTCACAAGCTTCTTCTCCATATCGACCACATTCCCAATTGTAGAGAAGGGCGACCAATCCTATGTGGGTTTCTTAGAAGAGGCACTCTCTGAACCAACAAACTTAGCATGCAATGAACACACCACAACTTGAATAGAGCCATCACCATCAACACAATTAAGGGCAATATACCCATATACCCAAGAGGAGGGCATTCCATTAAATGGATTCTCCTCTAATACATGTTATCACACGATTTGTACTTGTGCAAATCCCACCACAAGTACTCCAAACCTTGCGTAACTATAGGAAATCCTACCACTGTCACCTTAATAAGAAATCCCCTCGTTTTAGTGATGGAAGAGGTCCACCACAAGGGAGGCTTCCCCAGTGACCTCAAGGGATCAAAGTGGCAAGTTTGTTAGCCAAGCCCACCGCCCTCTCGATCACCTAAGTCAGAGGTCTATGTCTGTGAAATTGAGGAAGAAAAGGATGTTTCGGGTACCTGCCTGGAACAAGAACAATTATAGCATATGTATAGTGATTTCCAAGTACTGATATGTTATTAACACCTCAATAGACAACAGACAATAAAGATTTATTGATGCTGGTACAAAATTGCAGCAACACAACAGTTTACAACAACAATTATGATTTTGTAACAGCAGCAAGTTAGAGAGATCATAATTGCATGAAATGACAAGGAAAATTTAGCACATATCCAATAGATCAATATCCAAGTATCCCAAACAATTTCTGAGTATGTTAGCTAGTTGTTAGAGTGATGTATGCAGTAAACTAGTATAATTAATGTGGCTGTAGCAGACTTTTGCAACAGCAGTAAGCAATTTAGTGAATTAGTACTAGCTTGAGAGAATGATAAAAGAGAGTTGTTTGATCACTTTCTTCACTAGAGAGAAAGTAGATTAGTGCCTTTTGGGCTATGGAGTTCTTTACAACAGCAATAAAATATAATTGGAGAATGATGATAGCAATGTCTAAGAGAAAGGGCTTGAAATCTAAGGTGCTAGCACCTTAGGGCCTTAGATTTGAAGAAGAGGTTGCTAGAGTGCAAGCACTTTTGGGCTCTAGCAATTCTTTCTTCCCTCCTTAGATTCTTCCATAATGTCACAACAAGTGTCTAGAATTAAACTCCTAAAGTGCTAGCACTTTAGGGCTATAGGAGCCTAAATCTAGATTGGATTTCCTTCACAAATTAAAGGATGCAATTATCCTTATGAGAGGAGGAAGCACCTTATGCTCCTCTCTTAGGGTTTTAACCAAGCAATAAGTCTTCAATATGAACAAGTAAATTCACAATAAAGCATTAATGACATGAAAATTGTAGAAATTTACTTACTTAACCAAGACAATGACAAGAGCAAACCTTAATTGCAAAAAATTCCACCAAAAATCAGCAAAGAGATATCCAAGCTTGTTCTCCAAGGCCTAGCACATGAGTAAAAGAGACCAATAACCCCAAAAAGGGTGAAACGTTCAGACAACTTCTCACTTGTGTGAGAGCAAAGTGTGATCAAATGAGTCTTTGGTTAGCCATATTTATATGGGGAATCCTAACCATGAAAATACTCAATTGAAAAGTTATGTCTTTTCACAAGGGAGCCTACTTCTTAATTTGCCCCTTTTAATTTACAAAATTTAAATTTGACATGAAATAAACCCTAGAAGGGTGATGTCATCCCCTTTTAGGGTGATGTTGAGCTCCAAAGTGTGATGTCTAGGATGGAAGTGTGGAACCTTCGGCCTCCAAAGGCCACACATCATGGCCACATGTGCCCAAATGCCATGCCAAGTGTCCACCTCCACCAAACTATCTCTGGAACCATCTTGACCAAGCCCTAGCCCTCCAAGGGTGACATCATGGGCTAGGCAAGTGACATCTAGGCGTCCAAGGGCCAACATCCAAGTGGCAAATGGTCGGAGATCATTATCTAGTCATGCCAAGGTGCCTCCAAAGGCAACGCCCTCCATCCTCAAACTGCGACGTCCATCATATCTTGTGCCTCAGACGTGGGGTCTTAGCATCCATCATTGGGCTCCAAAGCCCTCATGGAGATCCAAACGAAGTCATCTCCCCATGAATACCTGTTCACCGGGTAAGGTCCTGCAAAAACAAACAGATGTGCCCTCCAAGGGTCCACAAGTCACAAGAATCATGTCAAATAGGCCATGTCTAATACAAGAATCACCCAAACATGTGCATCAAACCCCCCCTTTCCAAATTAAATAAATGCTGAAAGAACTTATAAGTTTTTCCTAGTTTAGGTATGGGAAGGGTGTCATGGTGCCCTATTGGATAAGTCAATCCCCAAGTCAAGGGATGTTTCCCAAGAGGAACCTATCTAAGTCATGTAGTGAGTGTGAGTTGGATTTTTGGGCAAGACTTCTAGGTTTGGGTTCCTTGACATACAAGGGTTCGTATTGTCTCATTTATGGGTGCCTTTATAGAGGGTGCGCTTGCTCTTGAGTTACCCAATATTTGTGTGCCACCTTTTTCCAAATCCCTTTTTTCCATCTTTCCAATCCCTGCTTTCATTTATAATTTGCAAATTTTAGGGCCCCCCTTTAAGGGTTTCCAAACTTTAGCATTACCTTTGGGACCGAACGAACACTGAATGAGTAGAGGTCAAGTTGGACCGACTTTTGGTGGTCCTTATTTACTATGTTCACTTTCTTTTTAGCATCATTTTCTTATTCTTTTATAGCAACTGCAATCTACCTCTGGGCCGTCAGCCCCTTCTTTCCATGAAATGAGGTACAATCCCTTATTGGGTCAATGAACCTGAAAACCCAAAAGATAAGGAAACAGAGGGGTAGAATGATGGAAGGTGGTAAGTATAGACGAGAATGTTACAATGACCCTTCAAAGAACCACCTAGCAACAACCCTTTTCCTGAGGGTGACCTACTTACTAGGAGACCATGTCACTCACCAAGGTGAAACTAGACAAAAGATATAAATTCCAAGCAAATGTTCGAAAATCAAGAAAATATTTTTTGCAACATGCTCAGATGCTTCAAGTATTAAAATGACACTTACCACGATACCAGACTTGTTACATCATCGAGCAAGACCTGCTATCTTCTTGGACCAAGTTGATGTGGTGGACGCTGCTTTGTTGTTGATGATGAATGATGAGGTGCTCATGAAAAAGAAGGTCAGTTCGACTCTCGACACTCCTTGTCTGCCACCTGTGGGCCTCGAGACATGATCTCCTTAGTTACCCCTAACCTGGGGGGGTAACAATACACATTATCAACAATAGGAGCTCGTGTACGATCATTCATTAAACTCTCTACAATCCCTTTTGCACCACTTGTGTGGCCAACTCTATTGCCCTTGTCTTCTTGTACAACCACACCCAAAAAACCTTTACTGGCACATGTACGATCAAGGGAAAAAGTTGCACCATCTTTACGGTCCAGGATCCGTTCTCCTCCGATCATATTGAGGGTGTTTGTACTTGTACAAAATGCGTCTGTACCCTACTTGCCCACTTGCCCCTATCATCATAGTGAAAGGATGCATCGATATGTCACACATGGATGCACCCAGTGTGAATGTCCTCATCTCATCTAGGGGCTACAACCCACTAGAGCAAGTCATCATCATTGTCAAGGGCTGCTCCCCCATGATGTGTCCACTTGGTTAACTCCCAAGTGACATGTCCACATGGTCTGCTCCCATGGAACATTGGGTGCCTTCCCAAGACAAAATGCCACTCCTCTGACAAGTGTCATGCTCAACTCAGTCTCAGAGGAGCATTCAACCCAGCCCGATATGGGGAGAAGATCAAGGGTGTCCCCACAGATCAACCCAGCCCATCCACTTGGGGAGAAGACCAGTCTCAGGTCAACCCAACCCAACAAAACTGACGAGAAGACTAGTCTCAGGTCAACTCAGCCCAGTCCATCGGGGAGAAGATAGGGGGAAGGCATAGGTCGACCCAACCCACTGTTGTGGGGAGAAGACCTGAAGAATGTCTCACGAAGCTGCAATCATCAACATATTAGGGAGACTGTTTTATAACATGAATTGTTAAATGTCTATACACTACCTGAAATCTTGTGTAGACATTGAAACTTTCTCTTTTGCAATTATTACATGCTATGAAAATTAATGACACAAACCATGGAAATAATTTGGCCGATATCTAGCTCTTCAATCAGGTTCAATCACAATAGGCAATTTTGAAGTTTATTTTTGATTCCCACAATATATGATCAAAATGATTATTATGTAATCTCTCTTTCATTCTTCTTCATACTTAATATAGTATTGTAAACCAATGTGTTAATTTCTTTTGCTTTTGTTGCTATTTGAAGATTTGTGTGAAATTGAAAAAAATAAGTAGTTGAATGTTTGTATTTGTTGTCTACAGGCGTTGGTTGATCAAATTGATCGTCAATGTTAGTGCAAAATCGAAGGAACCACTCATGGATTTAGAAAGAGAATCAGATTTTTTAGAGCATATTGCTGAGGTACATTGATATTTATATTTCTTTGATAGTGTTAAATAATTGACTTTTTGTATTTAAATTGTTTTCATGTCATTGTTTTTTTTAAAATGTGTCTTGTATTTACATCAGAAAGATAAAAGATGGAAGGGTATATACAATGAAGTTTATATTCTCTTTCTCAGTGCTACTAAAGTTGGAATAAAATTAGAATATGACATTGCATCTAGAAACTTGGCTTCCTTAATGAGCAAAAACCCATTTTCCAACCATTGCATACATACCTCATCCCTCCATTGGTTACATAAAGCAGACAAAGAATTGACCTCATTATAAAAGACGAAGCTACGCTAGATCTTTCGAATGGAAAATAGAGTAGAGATCATCAATCAATGCCAAATACTAATGAAAAAGGAGTGGATCAAATAGATGCAACCACTTAGCAGAGCTGCTTGTTAGTGCACCCTCTCATAAATAATCATTGAATACTGATCTTGAACATAATTCCAATAGCTCTTGGAAAATTGTCAATCCCAAAACAAGTGCTTCACCATTTCTATACCATTCCACGCAGTGAAGAGACCATCAGAGATACCACTTTTATCGAACCTGGCCTTGGAGGGGATCCCTGTAGAAAATCCAGGAACTATCAGCAAGACTTCTTGGCCTGTCTTTGACCAAGCAAAGTCACTAAGTTTCTCTGCTGTTATAAAATGGTTTTCTGCTGTTTTATGACAGCCAACTGTAGTTTTGTTTTGCTGATATATTAA
>ML821497.1:0-49515 GCA_009831015.1 Picea engelmannii
TGCGGACGAAATTTCAGTGATAACAGTACATATCTCTTATTAGTGTTTATGAGTCTTTTCATTTTCCCTGCACTAACAAGTGGTGTATTTACCCTCATGTTGTGAGCTCTAACAATATATTCCACTCCCCCTTTAGTAAGGTGGTATTTTTTCTCATGATGAAAGAAGACTTCTTTTATATCATAAAGTTAAGGACTTCCTGACACTATGCCACATATATCAAGTGGTACAACATCTAAATTTACTTCTTCAATAAATTTTGAAGCAATAGCAAATCTGATCCTACATTGTTTGGTGACATTAAGTTTTTCTTTATCACATACCCAACCAAGAGGATAAGGCTTCAGATGTTGTTTCATTTCAAGACCCATCTTCTTGACAAGTGCTTCAGATATTAAGTTTACTTGGGAACCTGGCTTAAATAATGTATATATCTGAGTATGTTTAGATACAACTCTGATATGAAATAACTCATTCCTCTTTCATTCATCAACATGAGATTCATCTTTGGAATTTGAGCTAGCATGAAGAGAATCTTTACCTTGTACTCCAACCGCTATGATCTTTCCTTCCTCTCCTGAATTAGAACCAAGATCTTGTTGCATTGTAGCAACGGTCTTTGTCTTCCCCTTTCCACCAAACTGTTTCGGTTTATTTTCTGGATGCAGTTTCCAACAGTGTTCTTCATCATGACCGCTCTTCTTGCAATGAGTGAAAGATGGTTTTCCTCCTTATATCGTTATTGTAGCGGTCTTCTTGTCCTTCCTTTTAAACTTCCTAAAAGTCTTTTGTGGGAAATTGGAAGGTTTCTTTGTGGGATCTTCTTGAACATGTTTCCCCTTGTTCTCAAGGTGAGTGGCTTGCACACAAACTTTGTTAAGACTAGTGTGGTTAAACAAGAGAAAAGTATGGAAAATATAACTGTGAAGTGCGCCAATATACTTCATTAAAGTTTCATAAGAATCCAAAGGAATGTTTAATGCAAGAGCTTTCTTCCTAAATTCTTCTATGAAACTTTGTACAATTTGACCTTTAATTTTCCTTAAAGTTTTCCATTCCATCATTTCTTTATGTAAATACCCTAATGGATAAACTTGCTTCCTTATCGCTGATTTAAATTTTGACCATGAGGAAAGAAGATTACCACACTTACTTCTGTCCTGAAGCTTTCTCTCCCACCATACAAGAGCGGTTCCTTCCAACCAAAGAGAAGACAATTTCACTTTAACCTCCTCTTAATCAATATGTTGGACACAACAATACACTTCAACATGTCGGATCTAATTATCTAGCTTTTCAGGATTAGCATCTCCATTAAACATAGGTAAAACAAAATTTACATCAAGCTTTAATAATGGTTTCTTAAAAGAGGCTTTATGGCTAGAATGATGAGAATGATGAGAATGCTCAAAGGAAGAAGAACTAGAACTCAAAGGTGAAGATGAAGGCTTGGGAGGATCTTCTCTAGGCCCTTGGTTTATCGAAGCATCATCATTTGCATGTGCTTCCTTTTTGTTCCCTTTCTTCTTCATCCTCTTCTCGTAATCTCCATACATTTGTTCGACCATTTCTGACATGCGATAAATGACCATGTGAAGGTTTTTCTCATGTTCATCACGCTTGTCCTCTTCTGCCATTTTATTCCTTTTGGATGCATGACCAACTTCGGGATTGAAAGTATTAATATTTCCTTCACCCTGCTTATGCTTGGCCCTAGTAAGCATTCACACTCAACAATTCAAGTCAAAGACAATTTCTCTGATACCAACATGATCCGAGATCTTTTCATCGTGACTTATAAATAATTGCATTAAATTAGCATAAATTAAAGTGCACCATTAAAGAAGGGAAAGCTAAAAAATGAAGAGACATAAGCATCATATCTTAACACAAAAACTTGATAAAGTAGTTCGTCCCCGGTGGACTACGTCTCTGGGTCTTGCACTCAAATGGATAGGGTCTTTCATTAACTCAACAAAAGAATTTGGAAAATAAATAAGTATACATCATTTTGAAATCAAGATATATAAATAATGCCCAGATCAAAAAATAGATAGCACCACTGAATTCGTGGTGTCAAATTACCCAAAAACAACTGTCTCCACGCCTCGATCCGACTCTGGCACTCCAAGGCCTAAGAATAATTTTGTCTTGGTTTTTGTGCCCTCTACAACCTGCAATAATGACAATATTGCCTCGTAAAATGTGCCCACAGTCTTACAGTCCATGCCTCCTCTGGCTAGAAAAAACTCAGCTTAAATGATAATTGGGCGGATACACGTTCCAACAGAACTGTTAGGCGGATTGGTTAAAGGTGCTAAAGTTAGAGCGATGTATGTGGGGGAGGTCCCGAGGTCAAACCCACGGGCCTCCTATTTTGGATCTATGGTTGTAACCCCTGCTATACTTGGTTGGGGACTTCTATATGTGGCGGTTGTATACAGATATGGTGGGACCTCCGCCAGATTTGGCGAGGTCCTGTCATATATATTTTTTTATTTTTCGGTCACGAGCCTTCCTTGGGTGTTTCGGGGGTGCCACGTGGTGCCCGATGATTGGGCCACGTGGAATCCACTGATTGGCCCACCTGGTCGCTAATGTCACCTCCACGTCAATCCCATACAGGACATGTGGTACCTTGTGGGTGGTGTCACCTGGGGGTGCCACGTGGCACTTTTCTATTGGTCCACATGGAGCCCTGAAAAACCTATTGGTGGGTGACACATGGTAGCCTCTGGTGCTGCCATATGGCATGATGAATTCATCATCCGTCATCTTGCCATGTCAGTTGTTGATGTCAGAAGTACAGATGATGATGTGGCCCCTGTTGACTTGCCCTCTTTGACTGCAACTTTGACCAAGAATATCTTTCAATCTGTAACTCAGTTTGACAATCCGTTTGCACCGTTATAAAACTTGCAACGTGCTCTTAACGATCATGCAATTTCCACGGATTTTTGGGAACTCTAAATTTTTTCCCTTTCTCTCTCCACTGGAGCCATTCTGAGTGTTATAAGTTTCCTTTGTGAGTTCTAATTTGTTCTTATCCTTATCTGAATCCTTTTTGGATCACTTAGATTGCTTCTACCTAACTCATTTGTAGGTCCTCCATCATTAGTCAAAGTTCCTTTATTTCCTCTTTGAGTTTTGTTGAGAGTTAGTTCTTCTTGGTTCTGTTTCTTTGCGTATTGATTGGGGGAAGGGCATTGCATTAACACTTGTCATTGCACAAACACAAAATTCCAAGTCATTGATTTATTAGTGGGTTAATTTGTGGGGATAGTGGTGTGGGAAGAAAACAAATAAAACAAAGTCACGGGCATTCAAAAGTGGGAATAAATGTATCATCCTTTTATGTATTTTGAAAATAAAACACAGGCCAATGATCAAGATACTATGAACGTTATCATACTATTTTTGAAATAAAATTAGAAGACACAATTTTAAGTGGACACACATACAACGTGATAATGGAGGAGTCACTCTAAGAATATTGTTCTTTGCAAAGTCTAGTACAAACAATTCTCCATCTGGAGAGACCTGTATAGCATAAGGTTCAATTCCACACTTGCTCCCATAAAAAAAATTTTCCACTATAGATCCACTATCAAACTGCAAAACAACCCTACTACCTAAATATGGTGTTCTATGGGTCTCTAAAATTCACCATCTCTTATTGTAAAAACTTTGTTATCTCTTCATTATACATTCAACACAATTGTAAAATATTGATTCTCTATTTGTTCTAAATTTGTTATTGTAAAATATTGGTTATCTAACCCTTGAGAAAATGTTGTTTTAGGTATCCATACAAAATGGGTAGACAAAGAAAATGGAATATTATAATGGCCCTTGAGGTCCAAGACCCAAAAGACAAGTCGGCCTTTTCTAGCAAAGATTTAACCTGGACTGATTTATATAGACGAGACAATCCTTTATTTGATCATATTGCACGAATCCCTTTAGGTATAATTCCTGATTTTAGTAGAGGGGAAGAAAGAAATCTTGATGCTCCTTGTACTTTCTTACACATAGTGAAAAAAAACAACAACAGAAAATGATAACAGTCACAAGCTATATGAGCTGTAAGTATTTCACAAAAACATGACTCTTGCATTTCTAAATGAGTTTTCATTTTAGTTGGTGCATGCATCTTATGACTTGACATATATATGATAAAAAATGGTTATTCATGAGTGGATATATATGATTTTGTGCTAAGGTGTTGTAATTTGTAATGCAGTTACTCATGTTCATATGGCCCGTAAGACAAAAGAGGAATGTTCTTAGATACATGCAACGCCTCATTTGTAAAGAAGAGAGGATGTCAATTCCACTTTATAGTGAATGTAAATAATAAGGACCCTAACATAGAAATACTTACATACAACACATATGTGCATGAAGATGAGGAAGGATGGCCTTGTCATGGCAGACTTGACAAGTCTGGGGGGGCTAGGTCCTTGCGTAAATCTAAGCTGTCGAGAGAAATTGTCTCTTTTGTAGAAAATTGTTTCTTTATGGAAGTGTCAATTGATGTTGTATATAAAAAACACATTGAATGATATGTTGACATGGATGTGGAAGATCATGATAGAGATTTTTTCTTGACTAGAAAAGATGTTGCAAATATTTATAATCGCTTGATGAAGGGAAAATATCAACTTGACAATAAAGATGAAATGAGTGTTAACCTATGGTATCAGAAATGACCAAATGAATTTTTCTTTTTTTAGAAGCCTAGTGGTCCAAATGTTCCTTTTATAATTGGAATTAAAACTAGATGGATGTTGGAGAGAATGGTCAAAATATCTCATGATAGTTTAATAGGAATGGATTCAACTTTCAGTACCAATAAATATGGGGCAAGGTGAATTTGAATGATTCATTAATAAATGATTGTTTGGGTTGTGATTCATTGTGATAGATAGCTTAAAATTTGACTTTGAGTTTTACTAAATATCACAATATCAATTGTACACACTTGTGGTCTTTTACGACCAACAAAGTGGGGTACTAGTTGCATGGGTTGTGACATCTCAAAATACATCATTGGATATTATGACATGGTTGAAGCTGCTAATGGACAAGTGTTATCAATTTCAATCCGATTGGAAAGTCAATGCATTCATGGTCGATGATGCATTGGCAGAAATCGATGCTTTGAGGTAAATTTCATTTGATTTATTTTTTACTTGTATTTATTTTGTAAGATTGTTTCACATAAATGCATTGAATCCTATAGGAGGGCCACATAGTGTCGAGTGATATTGTGTATTTGGCTTGTATGGAGGGCATGGAAAAAAAATATCTATAGGTTGGCCTCTACTTTAGAGAAAAAAAATGTTATTCTCAACAGGTTAATTTATATTATGAACTCTTGCCCCAATTCCAAATCAGTGGTTGAGCATGTGTGTTATAGCATTATTAACCCCCTAACCCTTGGGACATCATCGCCTAGAGGTCACCTACCCAATTCACTCATTTTTCATCATTTTCCCACTAATTTTCTAGCCTAATATCCCTTCAATGTCCCTTGTCTTTCCTCAAGCTTGCGACCAAAGGGTTTGGTCTCCCTTTCTGGACTTCCAAGTCACGACTAGTTCGCTCTATATGTGTACTTAGGTCGCGACCGAGCCTAGAATCTCCCTTTTTTGAAGTTGGTTGTGATGGATGAGACCTCACTCTGATTTCTCAGGGTTTAGTTTCAATAATGATTCCAGTATAAGACTGAAGATCTTATCCTATTAAGCATATGACCTTATCTCTAAAGCCCTATAAGAACCAATCCATTTCCATGGGAAAGGGGGGAAAAACACTAGCAAATTTGCTCAGGTGTTTTGATGGCTAGGTGTGGGCAAGGAGCTTGGAAGAAATACATCTCTTCAGTTTACACCTGTAAGTTGTAATGTTGCTTGCTTTATTAATATAATATATGTTGGATGTTTCCCTCTAAACGATTTTTTCATGTGAGTTTGTATGTTCATTGGTAGAAAATTGATATATTTGTATATCATGACATATTATCAAGTTTAGAAGCATCCTTTTCTCGTATCTTTGTTTCTGTATTAGGTATAGGAAGAACCTAAGGGAGCTTAGCTCCTACAAGGTATAAAATCCCTACAACAGACTGGCGAACATACTGGGGAGATTGCCTCTGATGTTCTTTTCTTCCTTCTTTACATGCTTTCTTTCTAAGATTTTTTACCCATTAAAATGTCCCGATCTAATTTCCAGAATTTATTATGCCCTTTCCCGAGTTCAGTTGAATGAACCACTATCTTGGATATGATATATCTCATCCCAGATCTAACTTTTTATTTTTTCTCTGAGTTGTTCACGACTTCCCCGTCCACATAGAGATACCAAATCCTTCATGGTCGCAGTTTCCTGCCTTTTTAGAAGTGAACATCTCTGATCCCAAGTCTACCAGGAGAAACCACACTCTTCGGTTGCATTGTTTCTCTTATTGGGCCGCGACCTGGTCGCACGGTCTCCTTATACAGGGAGAAACCGACCACTTAAACTTGCTTTATTGAAGAGTTATCCTTCAAAAAAATCATCTAGACCCTTTCAGACTGGTTCCCTTCAACACTCTAGACTTGTATTAAGACTGTATCCTTGATTTTGCGTCAATTTGTTTTTGAATTTATGCAATTATCTTCTTTTTGTGTCCATCTTATGTGATTTATAGGTATAAAAAAAAAGATCACCTAATTTAATCCTTTCAGTCCAATAGAAGGTTATTTATAGCTGCATGAGAATATTTTTCTTGCAAAGTCTACCGTTTTATTATACAAGTCTCTCTTTCATTAGTTTTAATGTTTGTTGTTTCCCAAATCATTTGAGAACTTTTCAAACTAGTGTTTAGACTTAAAATATTTTCGTGTGCTTTAAATTTGCATGCTTGGTTTGTTTCTTCCATATTTTACATTCATTTCCGAACATGGTCAATTGAAAGCAAAGGCCGAAGAAGATTTTTTGTTTCCATTTTCATGTAATTTGAAAAAATAAAAGAAACAAAAAACATTTCATTTAGAGTGCTTTAAAATATCATTGAAACAATTTATGCTTGGTTGGGAATTTTGTAAATCATTCTGTGATTTTGGTTGAAAAATTTGTCCTTTTGTCTTATTTGCAAGAATACATAGAAATCAGTATACATTAGGGTGTTTTCTTCTATAAAAATAAAAAAAAACAAGAAACTCTTCTCCCTCTCATAAATAGGATTCATCAAAAGGAAAATTGTTCAAATTTCATCCCTTTGCATCCTTTTGGAGTAGAGTCTTTTCACATCATAAGTTTCACTTCCACGCAACCTTTTGACTAAAGAAAAACCTTAAAAATGTACACGTGTTAATAAAATTAACTAGACTTTTTCTTTACTAAGAACACTAACAATAGTGTAAGTATAGGGTCTTTGGACTAAGATAAGTGAGTAAATTGTCCAAGACCATGAATAGAAACCATAGAATACTAAAGAGTGCTTAAACCCAACTTTCGTATAGGCATAGCCGGGAACCCCCTCTCACACAGGGGTTACACATGAGGCCTTGGTATGACTAGGAAACATATATTACCCCTCCGAGGATTAACCATACATAGTGGAATGATTGTGTATTGGGGTTTCTTCTTGAGAATTGCTTGTTTCCATTTGGTCCCGGAAATTCGTGAATCCCGAATCCATTCGGGATCCTCTGAAGCTTTTTTCGATGCTCTTGTTCTCAGTCCTCTTGAGTAATTTTAGACTTGATATCCATCCCATACTGTCGGACCCAACTGTCGATTGTACCTGACTGAAGGCTAACTTCGAGTTGGTAACATTAGTTTCCATAATATTTAGGGCTCTTACTTAACGTGACGACGAAGGGGAGTCTTCATTGTACCTGGATCAAACGTTGGTCAAACTCACTCGAGCTCTCTGGAGGGCTACCCACAGATAGAATGTTGGGAAGCTTGCACTATAATGTTCCTGAATTGGTTAGTCTAGGAAACACTGCTAATGTGTGTGTAGGATTAATCATTTACAACATATAAATGATCATACAAATAACAAATGCGACAAAGGACTGCAAAGTTTATATTATGATATCTCTGCAAAGTACAAAGGCTGAATGTGGATAAATAAAATGATGACACTTGACTAGATCAAAAGACAAAATGGATCTTAGCCGGAATACAATAAGAAAACTTAATGATAATACCTAGAATAGGTGATCACTGCGGGATCAATGGATGCACTAGAACTATGGTAGCTCGTATGGTAACTACTAGAAGTTTGGAAAGTTCTCCCTGGTGGCTATAGCTCTCAAAATGACCTAGAAACTATCCCAAATGATGTTCCCTGCTCTAGTTCTCAGTACTGGTAACTTTCAGACCCCTCTGCTGGTGCGTTTGGACCAAGGATGGATCCCCCTGGGGGAATGCACCCCTCTCTCTCTGGAAAAATGTGCCCTAGTGATTCCACAATCAGAATCAACTGAGATGCATCTCAAAATGACCACCTTGGTCTACTGGAAAATGGGTCCAAAGGGTTTCCCCGAATCTGACCTGATGCTCGCTCAGGAACCCCAAATGTATCCGCTAAAAGTGTCGCACTTCCAAGTATGGAAAATGTGCCTCAGATGATTCCTCCATCGGAATATGATGAGGAACCAGTAAAAATATGTCCTTTGCCTTCCTCTTAAATGGGTCAGAGGGAAATATCTGAATTCTCCCTAGATGGGACAATTCGATTCCCTAAACCTCCTCAGGAGCTGCACCCTCACCCTGGATAAGTGCTCCCTTGCTGTTGAACCCTGCGTAACTGCTACTGAAGAATGATAGAAGACCTGTGTGATATTCCCAATGACTAGGGTGTGTCTCTCAACACCGAAATCAATCAATTGATGTCTTCCTCCTGGAATGCACTGAACTATCTCTCCTGAGATGCGCCTCTCTCCTCAATGATAAGTCATAATCTGCACAAAATGAATTAGGTCTCTCACTCTTCTGTTATAGATTTCCAAAACCCTAATTCATTGTTGACTTCTATTTTTAGCTCATAACAACTTAAAAGCACTTTTAACCACTTTTAGCTCAATGTCACTTGCCGAACATAACACCTTTGACTGGAATGACCTCTAGTAACCATGTTTACCCCTTTTCTGGCCCTGGCCATAGTCTAACGTGGTAGTTTAGACCATTAATCCTCCTCTCTAGAGCTCCTAATTGGAAAGGGACATTACAATCCTCCCTTCCTGAAATTGCTTGTCCTCAAGCAATACCAGTCCAAGGTATTGCAACACCTGTTCACTTTCCCAAGTAACGTCCTCTATTGGAAGCCCTCTCCATCTGATCAAACACTCTCTGATGACTCTGCTCCTCAATTTTCACTCCCAAAACTCCAAAACCTCCTCTAGAACCAACTTCAACTGTCCCTCCTCATCCAATGGGGGAAGATCCTCTAAAGTGCTAATGAATTTTCCCATTGCCTTTTTGAGGCAAGATACGTGGAACACGTTATGAATCTTTCTCCCCTTTTGAAGCTCTAGCTCATAAGCAACCTAGCCTACTTGACACATGATCCTGTAAGGGCCATAAAATCTAGGCTTGAGCTTCATGGCCCCACTCTTCTTTAGATATGACTGCCTATTAGGTTGGAGTCTCAAGAAAACCAAATCCCCAACCTCAAAGATGTGCTCTATCCTATGCCTATCTGCACTCATCTTCTGTCAATTCTGTTTCGTCTGCAGGTTCTCTTTCAACAACTTGAGAATCTCTCGACTCTCTATGATCCAATCCTTGGCCTTGGGAGCTCTGTTCTCCCCGAAAATCAAGTCTACCAAAGTGGGAGCATCATATCCGTAAAATTCTCGGAAGAGTGTCATACCAATGGACATGTGGAAAGTGGTGTTGTAGCAATGCTCTCCTAGATGTAGCCACTTTACCCATGTTCTCTGTTGTCCACCTACATAGTTCCTCAAATATCCTTCAACCCACTTGTTGACAATATCGGTCTGCCCATCTGTCAGAGGGTGATAGTTGGTATTGGGTGTTAGCATTGTCCCCACCAACTAGAACAACTCTCTCCAGAATGTCCCCATGAACCGACTGTCCCTGTCACTAATGATGTTCCTCGACAACCCATGAAATCTGAAGACCTCCCTGAAGAATGGATCGGCTACCTAAACTAAACTGTACTCTATCAGTATGGAATAAAAGTGAGAAAACTTGGTTAATCTGTCAACCACTACATAGATACAATCCTTACCCTAGACCTTGGGTAGGCCTATGATGAAGTCCATCGATATACTCTCCCATTTCTGCTCTGGAATGGGGAGTGGCTGAAGTAGCCCTACTGGAAGAGCATGCTCTGACTTGTTCTGCTGGAAATTCACACACTCAGTGACGAGTTTCATAACGTCATGTTTGAGGCCCTTCCATGAGAACCTCTCCCTAATCTGTCGGTAGGTTTTGAAAAACCCTTGATGGCCTGCTAGTGGTGAATCATGAACTGTTGTGAGGATCTTCTTCTTGAGCCCCGAATTTGGCACCAAGTAGACTCTATCCTTGTAGAATATGACATCGTCAATGACCCTATACCTTTCATCCCATATCTGTCCATCCATCACCTCACAAGTGAACTTGTTCTTGGAATATTCCACTAACAAGTGGTATTTCCAATCTGATGAAATCTCCATCAAAGAACAGGTCGCAGGTCTCCTTGATAGTGCATCAACCACAATGTTCTTCTTCCCTTTGACATACTCTATGTCAAATTTGAATGCCTATAACTTCGTCACCCATTTCTATTGGAGCTCACTAAGGTCCTTCTTCTCAAGGAAATACTTCAAGATGTTTTGATCTTTCTTGACCATGAATTTGCTACCCACCAAATATTCTTTAAATTTGGTCAAGGCATGCATGATTTCCAACATCTCCTTGTCATAAATGGAGTACAACCTCTTGGGCTGATTGATCTTCCTTCTATTGAATACAATGGGGTGTCCTCCCTGAATCAAAACTTCTCTAATACCCTTGTTGAATGCATCACACTCTAGTACAAATGGCAAGGTGAAGTCTGGTAATGCCAACACTGGACAAGTGCTCATGACTTCCTTCATGTGATCAAAGGATTTCTATGATTCTTCAGTCCATATGAAAGCCCCATGCTTGGTAATATCTGTCAGCGATGCTCCAAGCTAAGAAAAAACCCGGACGAACTACCTGTAATAGTTGCATATCCCAAAGAAACTCCTCAACTCTGTTACGTTCCTGGGTGTTGGATAGTCCAGAATGGCCCTAATCTTTTCTTGGTGCACCTGTACCCCTTGTGCATTGATAATATGGCCTAAGTAAAGCAGCTTTGTCATACCGAAATCACACTCGGACTCTTTTTCATATAACGACTGTGCCTTCATGATGCTCAATACCTCATCCAAGTGCCTCATATGCTCCTTCCATGTCTTGTTGTAGACCAAGATATCGTCGAAGAAAACCAAGATTGATTTCCTCAACTGATCCCTGAATATGTGGTTCATGCAAGACTAGAATGTAGCAGGTGCATTGGTTATCCCAAATGGCATAACTAGGAACTCGAAATGTCCAAAGTGACATCGAAATGTCATCTTCTCTATGTCTTGCTCTCTGATGTTGATCTCGTGATACCCAGAGCGTAGATCAATCTTTGAGAAGAAAACGACCCCATGCAGTTCATCCATAAACTTGTCAATGCGTGGGATAGGATACCGGTTCTTGATGGTTTTATTGTTCAAGGCTTGATAATCAATGCACATCCTCATGGTGCTATCCTTCTTGAGAACTAAGAAAACTGAAGAATCAAATGGGTTGTTGCTCGGTCTGGTGTGTCCCATCACTAGCAATTCCTTGTTTGCCTTCTCTATCTCATCCTTGAGCCTCCTAGGATGATGATAGGGGGGGGGGATCATCGGTTTGGCCCCCTCTTCCAACTCAATGGTGTGCTCAAACCCCCTGTCAAGTGGTCTCCCTGGTGGAATCGACTCAAAAACCTGTTGATGTTGTTCCAACAAATTCTTGATCTCTGTATGATACTATTGTCGACCCTATGAATCCTTCTGCGTAGTGATAAAACACTCGATGACATATGCTACCTCCCCATGTATGAATATTCTCTCCATCCTCTTGGCTAAAACTATCCTGGGTGCTCCTGTTGACATACCTCTTAGAACAACCTTCTTCTTGTCATGGTCTCTGAATCCCATCTCCAAGGTTTGGTAATTGGTGGTGATTTTTCCCAAGGTAATCATCCATTGGACTCCCAACACCACATCTATGTCAGATAGGTCAACCACATAAAATATGTCTTTCACTGTGTAGTTGCCTAACTTTACCTCCAAGTGTGGGACCCTTTCTAGACACTCCACTGTGTGGCCATCTACTATTGCAACATCAAACCCCTCAAACTCCTTTGTCTGAAGTGTCCGTCTCGATACTAGTGAAGTGTCAATGAAGTTGTGGGTGGCCCCACCATCTATCAGGGTGATTTCTCATTTCCCCTGAATAGACCCTCTGATTCATAGGGTATCATACCTGGGAACACTAGAAAGGGTCGCTATGACTCCTCCCTTTACTGGTTTCCTCCTGTTAGCCTGCTCAGGCGGCTGTGGGACTACTGGAGGATGGGCTCCTGCCGGTGTCAGTGGTCTATGGGGAGGGTGCTCCTCTTCCTATGTGGACTCCTCCTCTAAGCTAGTGGATCCATTATCTTGCTCCTCCTCCTCATTGTCCACACTGTCTGCTGCCACCTCAATATAGTGAATCTCTCCCTTGCCCATGCACCCGTGGCCTAGGACCCAAGGGTATCTGCAGTTGAAGCAAATCTTCTTCCTCATAAGATCTCGCCTAGTATCATCATCCAACTTTTCCTTTCCCTTCCATTCTATCTGGAATGGCTTCCTATCTCAATCCTTCTGGGTACGAAGGGTTTGGAAAAGGTTTTAGTCTTTGGCACCGAGTCTACCAAATATCAAGTGCGAAGGATGGCATCCTACAAGGTGGGAGGCCTGTATGCCTTCACCCATCCTCTCAAAGGCTCTGTGAGTCCCTCTATGAATAGCATGAGCAGCCTGGGCTCTGATATATCTATCATTTCCATAGCTACACACTAAAACTCCATGATGAATGCCTCTTCTGTGTCAGTTTGTCTCAACTAGGCTAGATCCCTGAAGTGGATCTCAGGATCCCTCATGTCAAACCTATCCATGAGCCTCTCTATGAACTCCCTATAGGAGATGATGAGACTGTGACCCAATGTCACCAATCCATGATACCACCACTCGTGTGCCTCACCCTCCAAGTGTAAGGTTGCGAAACTGATGGCCTCTATCTCAGTCATCTGATTGAGCTTGTAGTATGTGTCTAGCTTCTATACCCAAGATTTTGAAGTGCATTTGGACGATCCGTCGAAAGAAGGTATGGTGAGTTTACCAACTTTTCAGATGAAATCCATGTTATTCCCCTGCTGGTGTTGCGGTCCTCCTCTCTATGGCTCTCTGGTGCGGTTCCTGAGTCTGAGTCCACAGTACTCGACTAGGGTCATGTCCTTATGGAAGTCATGACCCAATGTTGCATACTCCCTTTGATACTTTTCTATGCCCTTGCATGAGTGGGCGGCCTCTACGCTATCGAGGAATGTGCTGCTACCGAGGGTTCCCTCTGGAAACTGGGAGACAAGGGTCTGGGAATCCTACTCACAGAGGTGTATATGCAAGTGGGTGACTAGGGTCTACTTCCTGCTCCTGAGTTCCCATGTGTTGTATGTGGGACTTGTGTGTCCGGGGTGCCTACTCTAGCCAATCTATCAACCGCCTACACCAAGGAATGAGACATGGTCCGTTGACTAGCTAACATATCGCTAATAACCTGCATGAAAGCTATCTCTAGCTCCATAGGGGCCTTGCCATTGCCCTCTGGTCACTCATATCTGTCTCCTAGAACCCTCTCTGCCTCGTGCTCAGCCTCACGCTCTACCCTTCTCTTTGCTTATTTGTGTGCCTCTTCATCTTCCTCTGAGCTAGGAGGAAAAGGAGGAAATTTAGGCCTAGACCTTCTTCCCCTATGCCTGCCGTAAGTGACATATTCGTCACTTACGTGTTCACGACCCTCTGGGTCTTCTGCTACACTCATTGTCTTTAGCCACAGGCTGGCAGGACTAAAACTCTGATACCACTATAATGTTCCTGACTTGGTTAGTCTAGGAAACTCTACTAATGTGTGTGTAGGATTAATCGTTTACAACATATAAATGATCATACAAATAACAAATGTGACAAAGGAATACAAAGTTTATATTATGATATCTCTGCAGAGTACAAAGGCCGAATGCGGCTAAATAAAATGACGACACTAGACTAGATCAAAAGACAAAAGGGATCTTAGCCAGAATACAATAAGAAAACTAAATGATAATACCCAGAATAGGTGAGCATTGCGGGATTAGTGGATGCATTGTAACTATGGCAGCTCGTACAATAATTGTTGGAAGTCTAGAAAGTTCACCCTAGCGGTTATACCTCTTAGAATGACCTGGAAATTTTCCCAAATGATGCACCCTTCTCTAGTTCTCAGTACTAGTATCTGTCGAACCCCTCTGTTGGTGGGTTTGGACCCCAGATGGATCCCCCTGGGGGAATGCACCCCTCTCTCTCTCTGGAAAAATGTGCCCTAGTGATTCCACCATCAGAATCAGCTGAGATTATCTCAAAATGACTGCCTTGGTCTAATGGGAAATGGGTTGGAAGGTTTTCCCCAAATCTGACCCGATGTTCGCTCGGGAACCCCGAATGTATCCACCAAAAGTGTTGCACTTCCAAGTCTGGAAAATGCACCCCAGATGATTCCTCCGTCTAAATATGATGAGGAACTAGGAAAAATATGTGCCTTGCCTTCCTCTCAAATGGGTCAGAGGGAAATCTCTGAATTCTCCCTGGATGGGACAAGTCGATTCCCTAAACCTCCTCAGGAGCTGCGCCCTCACCCTGGATAAGTGCACCCTTGCTGCTGAACCCTGCATAACTGCTGCTGAAGAATGTTGAAAGACCTGTGTGATATTCTCGATGACTAGGGTGTGTCTCTCAACATCAAAATCAGCCAACTGGTGTCTTCCTCCTAGAATCTACTCAACTATCTCTCCTGAGATGCGCCTCTCTCCTCAATGACAAGTCATAATTTGCATAAAATGAATTAGTTCCCTGACTCTTCTCTTATAGCTTTCCAAAATCCTAAATCACTTTTTAAACCCTAATTCACTGTTGACTTCTATTTTTAGCTCATAATGACTTAAAAGAGATTTTAACCACTTTTAGCTCAATGTCACTTTCCGAACATAACACCTTTGACTGGAGTGACCTCTAGTAACCCTGCTTACCCCTTTTCTGGCCCTGGCTATAGTCTAACGGGGTGGTTTAGACCATTAAGCCTCCTCTCTGGTGCTCCTAATTGGAAAGGGGCATTACATGCACCAAGGTGTAAGTATATTAAGTAGGCCACTAATGTAACTAATCCACCCACTTATCCCCGCCCCTTCTCACATGTTCCCACGATGTTGGATTTTATCACCAACTAGTGAGCTCATGGCGAGAAGATTTGGTTTGTTTGTTTGATTTCTAGATTTTTTTTAGTGTGTGTTGCTTCTTTTTTTTAGTTGGATTTAGGACTGCCATTGTCATATCTCAATACTGGTTGATCAAAACTTGCATAGGTCTCGAAGGATGCTAGGTTTTCCTCTGCTACATTACAAACTTTTACCTCCCAACTCACTCGAAGATCACCTTTGAGAGGAAAACCACTTCGAGGCTGAAAGTGTTGCTACCCTATTGCTTGGTACTCCCTACAAATCCACCCTTGAATGGATCTTTTTTTCCCCTCCTTCTCCAGGTAATCTCTGTTGGAGAACCTGAACTTGGTACTCATTACCAACGTCTACCTCTTGCAACCTGTGAAGACGTCGTGAGCATGGAAACCCAACAAGTCCTTTTATCATATGGTTACATCACACCACTAAGGGTTTTGGGTATATATGACCCTATGTGAACCCCTGAACAATCCCATGATATCCTCACTAGAGTATATATAATCATAAACTYTGCTTTCAAACTCTTGCAACCAGATCAATCACATGCTTCTCCACGCACTCCTCACCCCCCCATATCTGGTATCTCCCATATATTCCAAATTTMTTTCCCCCATTCCTCCCCCATTTACTCTACACCAAATCCTTCTCAGCCCGATGTCACCACAACCCAAACATCRATAGTGACATCTRTATCATATGTTGTCCCCACCATTGTACCACCACCTTGAATAACACAACCTTCTACACCCCYCACCGRGGGGAAACCTTTTACTACCCCATTGTTCTTAGGAGGCGATCCCAAACTCTTTGGAAAACAACCTTCATCTGGAGGATTACCTCCACAAGAAAGCCAACTAATGGGTTTTGGCCAACAAATATCCATGAGCCAACCTTTCAYYGGGGGAAAACCCCTGTACCCAGGACAAATGTTCGACCAACATCTTGTCGGGGGGAAACTCTCAACTTTCAGATCCTTTTTAAAATGGGAATTTCCTACTATCAAAATCCAACCTTTATCTGGTTGGGGTAAACCACCCACTGGGGGGAAACCCCTATTTTCAAGGCCATATTTTCTCTAGGGGCACCAATCAACTTGGGGGAAACCCCCAACTACCAAACAACACCCATCATGGGGCCAAACTATTCCCTCTACCACTAGTCTACTGTATGGCCACCCATACCCAGGAATAGCTAATACTGTATGGAACCAACCTCCACAACCAGGAGGATCCACCAGAGGCCCACCCTATGGTGGAGGACCTCCTGGCGTACCCCTTGGCAGACTACCCCACGGTGGAGGAGGACCACCCTATGAAGGCGAACCTCCTGGAGGACCACCTTATGGAGGAGGCCCCCCTATGGAGGCAGACCTCCTGGGGGACCACCTTATGGAGGAGGACCACTTGGAGGACCGCCCTATAGTGGAGGACCCCCTGGTGGACCACCTTATGGAGGAGGACCTCTAGAAAAACACCCATATGGAGGAAGAATACATAATCCACCTCCACAGGTCAACAAACAACTTCCATTTTTGGAAAATTTAGATTTTCCTGATCTTTCAAGGTTGACTAATGATCCCATATGACATTCCCTTTTCTGGCCCCCCATTCCTGCCAAACTCCCTTCTAATATTCCCAAGTTGGATGGAAAGATTAGAGAAGATCCAAACAATAACATGATTACTTTCCACCTATGGTGTTCTTCGAATTCCTTGATGGATGATTCCATTCGATTACGACTTTTCCAGCGAACTCTTATAGGATCCACAACCAAATGGTATATAGAACTGCTATGAAACTCCTTTGACAACTTTAATTCCATTGCTATGGAATTTTTGACACACTTCCAATTACCGACCATATATGAAACCAATACTAAGCTTTTAACATTATTACACCAATTGACCTCCACCCATATATTTGATCACATTCATGAGTGGAGATGTTGTTGATGACTAATAAAAGCCATAATCCTGGACCAAATATTAGTTGATTGGTTTACCAAGTCTCTTTTTCCACTTATCGCTCGATATGTTTCCATGAGAGGCATCGTTACCGAGGAACACACCATATCTCGTGCCCAATATCTAGACTTAGTATATTCTCATTCCGACACATTATTTGACTTGATTCCCCATGCTCCTCGGCCATCGAATGACCCAACCAATTCAACACCAAGACCCCATGCCGATGGTATGATTGGTCCTGTTTCTACTAATTCATATGGTCAAATGTCTGGGAAACACAACCCATTAAATAAATATTTCAATCCCAGTTCATCTATCCACACAAGCACTCTAATGAATCCCCCTTCCCAAACCTCCGAGGTTAATTCGGTGTAGTCCACCGCACCCAAAAACCTGCAACCATCCGAAGGAAAAAAAAAAGGGTAACAATAATAAGAAAAATAAAAACTCTTCTAAGAAGTTAGGCCCCAAGACACAAGAAAAAAATGTTGAGGGTAAACCTAAATGAAAGTCCTAATATCCCTGCATGATTTGTAAAGAGGATCATTTCTCCAAAGATTGTCCTCGACTCGTTGAAATACATAAATATCTCAAACGAGGCCCATCCTATTCTACACCTACAGTGTTAACAAACCCTTTTCGCCCCAACAACAACAACTGGTTGTGCAAACACAACCACCCCCACTTGGGGGAAACCCTGAGTCCTCAACCACCAATATATTGATGGTTAAATTTATGACATTATCCACCAGAACTAAGAATTATGACTCTCGGGATGGGAATCCTCCATCAAAATATTATCCCATTCCAACACCACCCAATGGCCCTCTCATTCTCGAGAAACCAAGTATAGAACCTTCTTTTCACCCCCCTAAAGAGGTACTTTGTCGAACGACACATAACCCTAACGATCAAACAACACAACACTATAGTATAGTGTTGGATCTTGCTCAAGCCCCACGTGCCATGTATGCCCTCGAAGTATTGTAGAGTTGTCCAACCCAACAAAAATATTTATTAACATCCATTGGGGTAATTGATCCCTCAGAGTCAGACATTATCTCTTTTAACATTGTCCAAAGTGAACCCCGACTTTCACACTAACTTGCATTACAAATCATTGTTTGTTCACTTAAAAAAATGTTTTTCAAACCGTGATCAATGAAAGTGCATGCACTTGTATTATGCTAATGACTTGTTGGAAAGCCTTAGTCTCTCCACAAATTACTACATCAGAAACCATATTGAAGGCCTTTGATGAACATTTTTTCAAACCTCGTGGTATTTTTCCCTCCTTACCAATTGAACTAGCTGGTAAAACCACCTTCTTCAAAGTAGAAGTAATCAATGCTAATCTCGACTACAATATCCTTTTAGGTAGTACTTGGTTTTATGCTATTAAGTCAGTGGCATCCTCTGTCTTCCAAATTATCCGCTTTCCACACCAAGGAAAGATAATGACAATAGACCAACTTGATTATTGTACACCTGACGTGCAACTTAACCCCAACACAAATGTACCATTCATAAGCAAGTCAACACCCGAATATGAGAGTATAGGTGTAGGCATTTATCCAACCCTTATGGGAACCTTCCATTTACTTGCACCCAATACCTCTCAAATAGCTCCGATCAATATGATATCTACCTTTTGTGGTAAATCCGTTGGTTCTTCCGACCCTTGGGTAATTCATCACTCTTCCAATATCAAATCCTTCAGAGCACCCATGCCTTTATCCCCAGCTGAATGATCATATTCATCCATCCAGACAATAGAAAAATCTGCTAACACTGATTCTAAACTCCTACTGGATGAGGAGCCAGATCAATTTTCCTCTCCTTATTGGGTTACCCTTGAACATTTCAAGGATGACTTCCTAGATTTCATCTTCCCATCAGATGAAGCTATAATGGAAGTCATTTCTCTTCAAGACTGACCTTGGGAAGACCATCACCATAGATCCTCTTTCCTCCCCAATCAAGAGAGGATAGACACACATATTCAAACCTTCATTTCTACTGACACCCAATACCCATCCTTGTTACCCTCCACACCATATTCTTCTCCATCATAAGGAAACTTGGGAAATATTTCTAAGACTATCTCAATCGATATTTCAGTTAAACCTGGGATCACGTAACACATCCAGATAGGTGCAGATTTCTCTCATGAAGAGATTGAATGTTACACTTCCCTTTTTAAAGAGTTTCACGATATGTTTTCCTGGTCATATGAAGAAATGAAAGGAATTGACCCATGGATCATTGTTCATGAAATTGATGTTGGATTACTAAGAGGGGGGGTGAATCAGTAATAGAGAAATCTAATCCTTTTTAACCATATAATGCAAGTGTTATATCAATGTATCATTATCATCCAATATTTGCAAAGTAAATAAACAATGAACAAATGAACAATCATACACATACATAGTACACCAGTCTTTTTACGTGGAAACCCAAAGCAGGAGAAAACCACATAATTCTTTTTATTATATGTCTCGAATAATTACATTCATTGGAAGCACCAACTTCCTTTGTTTTCCAGCTGGAACTGGAAGGAGGCTCCAACTCCCTAGTTTCTCAGGCTACAACCTGAGGGAAGCTCCAACTCCCCAATTCTCTCACTACAACCAGAAGGAGGCTACAACCCCCTATGATACCTATCTACAACCGGAAGGTGGCTACAACCACATGTCATTTCCCCATCCAATTGCCCTGACTATAAGTAGCATTATGGAACCACTGTCACACTATCACTGTGAGATATACTGTTGTAAACCTGTACCAATCAACCTGCACCAAACAACCTATACCAATAACCTGAACCATGCATCAACCTATATCTCAACCTATTATCAACCTGTACAATAAATAAGTGCATCACCCATGCACCAACCTGTACCATGAACAAGTGCATCAACCATGCACCAAACCTATACAAATAACATGTCACAACAACTTGTCCAAACAACCTATCACAACAACCTGTCTCATCAATATTATCAACCAAATCAGATCTACTCACCAAGATCAATCACCAAGACAACTCTCAAATATGTGCATCAACCAAGAATAACACAACAACTCATAATCATAACCAAGATCAATATGTGCTTCTAATGATATACCAATATAAGTATGCTACATCATCCATAAACCATGTGTCAACAATACTACTAACAAGTGCCTCCAACCATGTAACAAGTATGTACCAATCATGTATCAAATACTCATCAACTATGACTCATCAAGATGTACCAACATCATCAACTATACACCCCATGTATGTGCCAAGTCATCAACTACTTGTCTCAACCATGTACCCAACATGTACCTCAACCAAAATACCTCATCAATTTCATCATCCAAATCTGATTTGTAACTCTGTAATAGACCTGGTGTATATGATCACATACCTGCAAACCTTCCTTAACTTTAACAACAAGAGACTAGCATTTTCATCAAACTTTTCTTTAGTCTCACATGGCTAGTTTTGGATTAGTCAACAACCCTAACTTGAAATAATCATAACTATGTACCTGTAATGAATAAAGATATGAAACTGGTACACAATGTTCTTCATTTTGTTTTATGCAATTCCTCCAGGTGTCACTACTTGGAACCTCTCAGAAAATGAGTTATAACAAAAATGGCATACCTTGTTGAATTCTGGCTTATTCTAGAGAGCGAACTTGTAGAGTGTGCCTCACATGGAATATTTTTTGTATGGATCTGAAAATTATACAAAGAATAATAAATACTCTACTATAACCTACATTTTTTTTCTTACTTCATTTGGATTAGTTATGAAGAAGTTATGACGTTTTTTCCCGAAACACTTGTTTTAGACTAGTTCTAGGACTAGCCACAAACCCTATTTTCTACAGAGTGTAAATCCGAAACTACAACGACCCACAAGATGAAATTTGTACCAAAACTACTTGAATATGTTTTCTCAATGTCATAACAATTTCACGGTCTGAATCATTCTAGAAAAAAGGTTATTGTGAAAATCGTGAGATGACTTGTAAATAACATACCTTAGAAAGCATCATCAAAAGAATTTATCCTCCCTTCAATTTTGGCCTTATTTACTTCACCTTTTCTACGAAATTCGGCTTAGATATCCTTTGGTTACCTTATTCACCTGTAGATATTCAATATTCTCAAGTGTGATATAAAATGAGAGAGCATTGCCTCTTATTTATACTTTCATTTAGCTTCCTCAAGGGGTTACCTTTTAACCATCTTAACCCACTTTCCTTATTTTAGGGTTAACCAACTTCTAACCACTTGTCCAATTAGTAATTTATCTATTAAATTTATTATTTAAATAATTTATTTTTTATCCACTTTGACTTATAGTACACTCATCCCTTCACTTTACCTCAAGGGGTTACCTTCTAACCATCTTAAACCACTTTCCTTATTTTAGGGCTAACCCACTTCTAACCACTTGTCAACTTAGTAATTTATCCATTAACTTTATTATTTAAATATTTTCTTTTGTATTCACTTTGAATTATATTACACTCATCACTTCACTTTATTATTTACCTTCTAAAATCTCTTAAACCACTTTGACAACTTTGACCGTTTGGGGCTTCTAAATGACTCATGAGGGTTCTCCAACTTCACATGGCCATAACTCTCTAACCATGAGGAGTTATGTGACGTTCCACATACCAATGGAAATGGAATGACATGTAATATACATATAGAATAATATTACCTACAAATATATCAAAACTCATATCGTTATCCATCAAACAAACTTGGTTCCATTACCCAAACCTGGGTTCTCCAACTTCACATGGTCATAACTCTCTAACCGTGAGGAGTTATGTGACGTTACACATACCACCGAAAATGGAATGACATGTACTATCCATATAGAATATTATTACCTTCAAATATATTAAAAATCATACCATTATACATGAAACAACCTTGGGTCCATTACCCAAACCTTTGTGCTACCAAAATTCGCTACTGGACTTTCTCCAAGGGTTGACATCAATATACAATATCACTCTCCAATGGTTTACATCAATTGAAACCAACAATCCATACCAACTATTCATCAACCTAAGCCAATTTTCTGATAATTAAGACATATCCTGAAGCCCGTCCAGTTCACCCACGAAAATCCGCAATAATTAAGGCCGAAGTTCAAAAATTATTGAATGCTAGTTTTATCTATCCCGTGCCCCTTACAAAATGGGTCTCCAATATCGTACCCATCACCAAGAATCAAGGCATGATCCAAGTATGTGTTGATTATAGGGACCTTAACAAGGCTTGTTCTAAGGACAATTTCCCCACCCCCTTCATCGATGATTGTGTCAGATGCGAAGTCTTCTTGTTCATGAACGCCTTCTATAGCTATAATCAAATTGAAATTATACCAGAGGACTAACACAAAACCACCTTTATATTCCCATGGGGCACTTTCACTTATTGAAATTTACCCTTTGGTATAGAAAATGTTGGCGCCACTTTCCAACGGGCCATGTCTTATTCTTTCCATGACATTAAACATATCATGCAGCCTTATCTAGATGACCTACCCATCATATTTCCTAAGAAGCAAGATCATATTGATAATCTATGACAAATATTTATTCGTTGTTGACATTACAACATCTGTCTTAACCCACACAAATGCATATTTGTTGTGGAATCTAGTCATCTCCTTGGTTTTGTCGTATCCAGGTTTGGGATCCGAGTGGATCCCCTTAAAGTTCATGCCTTATCAATTTTCATCCTCCCATTACTATTAACCAACTTCAGATATGGAAAGGACAATAAAATTTCCTAAGATGATTCGTCGTCAACTACACATATATTACTAAGGGTTTCATGTGTTTACTTAAAAAGGGCATGCCATTCATTTGGTATGAACAAGCTCAATGTTCTTTCAATCAAATAAAGCACATTCTCACATCCACTCCGCTATTGAAACCCCTAAATTATAATCAATATTTTACCTTGTAACTTGTGACATTCAATACTACTATCAAAATAGTCTTAGTCCAAACTGATGAAGATAGTAACAAACATGTTATTTACTACCTTAGTAAAGGCTTAGTTGGTGCTGAACTTCATTATCCTTATGTCAAGAAGTTGGCACTGACAACAATTTTCATTTTCCAACGATTACGACATTACATTCTTCTTCAAAACACTACCATTATATCTTACGCCAATCCTATGCAATATATCTTGTCACGTCAGATATTGGGAGGTCTCTTCTCAAAATGAATTTTCTTATTAGAAGAATTTGACCTTGAGTTCTCTACCCCCAAATCCAAGAAATCATTATTCTTTGTAGAATTAATGACCAATATTCCTTGATTCATTGACAAATCAGTGGTACATGATTCATTACCTGATGAATATTTGTTCCTCATCAACTCTTCTGACCCCTGGTATGGAGACATACTCATTTATCTCAAGACCCAACGCTTCCACCCTCAAATTTCCAAAGGTGATCATCGCCACATACACCATCAATCCCTACAATACCTCATCGTTGGTGATACACTTTTCCATCATGGGGTAGATATTGTGTTACGCTGATGTTTCATCCATTTGGAAGAAGAAAAAATTCTTAATGACTGCCACTCAGGAGCATGTGACGACCAACTTTTTGGGTTAGCCATTGCCTAGAAAATATTACGTGTGGGGTATTTTTGGCCCATAATATTTAAAGATTGTATGAATGCAGTCCAAAAATGCCACCCATGCCATATTTTTCTAAGAGAATGCGCACACATCTCATTTCCCTACATATCGTTGTTTCAGTTGGCCCTTTTTCTAAATGGGGCATTGATTTTACCACATGTAAACCCCCTTCTACTTCTGGTCATAATTACATAATTGTGGTCGTTGATTATTTCAAAAAATGGGCAGAAGCCATGCCCACATACTCTAATGACACCAAAACTGCAACATTATTCGTATTCAATCATATTATAACAAGATTATGTGTACCCAAGTCTATTGTGACCAATCATGGATCACATTTTTGTAATAACATGATGACTGAGTTATCTACCCTTTTTCATTTTGACCAAGAGCACTCTTCTCCTTACTATCCACAAGCAGAGGGTCAGGTTGAGTCCATTAAAAAGGTACTCAAAACAATGCTCCAAAGGATGATTGGAAAATATAAATCCAATTGGAATATAATGTTATTCTCAGCCTTATGGGCATATCAAAACTCTTCCAAGACTTCCACGGGCTTCACACCCTTTCAACTTGTGTATGGAGTAGAGGCAGTACTACCCATTGAATGTGAAATTCCCTCGCTTAAGCTAGTTGTCAAACTCTTGCCCGATACCTCTGCTAAAGAAGAATTACTACTATAATTATATCACCTTGATGAGCGACATCGCGAGGCCATCATGGCTAATGAATCCCACCAAAAGTGAGTAAAGTCACAATATGATCAGAAAATTCACCCTCGAACTTTTTCAGAAGTTGACTTGGTGTTGGTCTATGATCAAGACCGTGATAAACTGGGTGCAAGAAAATTCAAACCCTTGTGGCATGGCCCCTATGTTTTCAAATGTTCTCTTCAAAAAGGAGCCTATGAGTTAGATGATTATGAAGGCAATATTCTTACAGAGCCCCGTAACAAACTCTATTTGAAAAAGTATTATGAATAAGCCTCGCGCTATCTAGTGATTTTGTACCATATGTATTATAGTATGATATGGTTGTTTTTGTCTTCCTTGTATGTGATAGTCTTTGTCAATCTTCTTATCCTACTTAAATTATTGAGTTGTATATGTCGTCGTTTCCCTCACCTTATTATGGATAAGCAGATGGATCTAGTCACACCTCCTAGAATATTTCTTACGATGATCAGGTGATCCTTTCACCCACCAACGATATAGTTAGCTCTAGGGGCATCTATCTAGGACCTACAATGAACAATGTTGCAGAATACAATACTGTCATTAAACTTCTAACCGAAGCATCTGCTTTGGGAATACGTCACCTGATAGCACACCTAGATTATGAGCTCGTTGTTTCATACCTCAACACGAGCTATTCTATTCGACATCCTATCCTTTTTCAAAAAAATTAATGGTATGACTCTTGGAACAATCATTTCATTTTATCACTTATGAACATATACCAAGACAATTCAATTCCTTAGCTGAATCACTAGAAAATGTTGTGTTGAATTGGCATCTACTTCATTAAAAATCATTACATTAAACAAGCATTGTATAAACCATTTCGTCACATATATATAAGCAGAAATCACAAATCCATATGTCTGAAACTAGTCCAAAATCACAAAGCATAAATCACAAATCCATATGTCTAAAATTGGTGTAACATAACAAACTTGGGCTTTCCACCCATATATCCACAACATAAAATGCACCAAAAGTCCATCATACTAAAGAACACTAGTCATCTTGAGGAGCCTTATGGTCATTATAACAAATGATTGCTCGCACGGCCTTCCGCATAATGCTCCCAAACTGGTTCCCCACACCTACTATGCTCCTCTGCATACGCAGAGGTATATCATCCAAATGTGGCACCATAATGCCCACAGTCAAACACTCGAGATTATCCTCGATATCCTCCAAGAGCTCTACATCAGCTCTCCCACCATGCAGTCCTCTCCCAATCCTGAGTTGTTCGCCTCACCTATTCAGTGGTGACATACTCACTGGACTTGCTGGTGCACAATCTTCCCATCACAAATTATTTGTTATGTTACACACAAAAACATTTATATATCATAAAATCACAAAAACATTAAAAATACAAAACAAAAATATATATACTGAAAATTTATCTTTATTATCGAACTCATCACTAAATATTTTCCCCTTGGGGAGAACCATATCCGGATCTTCATGGTAGTCCACACCATGATACACATAATCATCTATCACCACTATCTGGTGATCCCAATATAAAAAAAAAATGGCGTCAAACTAGAATTGTGTTCCCCCTTGAGTGACAATAGCATACCACATAGTCATCCACTCAATCTGCACCACCCCTCTTGCCACCTACCAAGACCATGATGGCACCACAACGAGACAATCCCATCAAAAAGTATATATCCTCAATATCCAAGGTTAATACCTGGTCTCGTACCACAAAGTGTTGTTTATCTGCATCCCACATATCAACCAACCTTTGTAACATGACTGGCTAAGCTCGTATATTCTGACAAAGGAATAATTTCAATAACCCACAATTCCTCAAAGCAGCTAGAAGGGGAGGATCATCCAATGCAACATTATCATTATATTCATGTTCACGTTCTCTCCACTCCAACATCGTTGCTCACACCTACCACAAACAACAATTTTGTTTTTAGAACCCATTCATATACAATACTCGTAATTTGTTTTGCAAAAAATTGTCAAAAATACACTCGGTTGTGACCCTCATGAGAAGACAAGGAAACTGGTCACAACCACTTCATTTGGTCGTGACCTCTTTTGGTTGACAGTGTGACTGGTCGTGACCATACTAGTCGGTCTCCCCTCAAATCTACCATGGACGCGATCGATCGCAATTTCCTTCTTCACATAGAGCAACCAAACCATTTGGTCGCTCCTCAAAAGGAGGCTAGTCGCGGCCATGCAGACTCAAAAATTTCGAGTCCTGCCATTAATAAATAAATGCATGAAACAAAAAAAGGCAAGATGGATTTTGTTATATGAGGTCCAACATGTTGTTTGTTTTTTGAAAGGTACAAGATCTGTGCTTCCACGCTCTGCAATAACCGCTCCAAATTTGAACAAGAAAAGGGTTCTCCAAAGTTTCACCAAGGTAAATGGGTAAAATGAGGTAAAAATACTATTTTTTAACCACATATAGCTTCATTTTAACCCTATTCACACTATAAAAATCTTTTTTTCTTCATTTTTGGCTATTTATCATTTTTTTTTCTCGTGGAACCATATACTAACCTTATTTTCGTCATGAACACTATTGGCATAAGCTATGGAGCCATTCTATGGAGTCCTTTTTAAGCTCTTTTTTGACTCCTTAAAAAAGAAAATATCATCAAGTATGATTGTCTTTTCATGATCGTATCATGGATTTGAAAAGACATCCACCTGGTATAGTTTTACCCCTTTTTCGAGCCATACAAACTATTTACAAAAAAGAAACACCCTATCCCTTGTGGTTAGGAGAGTTCTCCTTCGCATTGTTTTAAACTTTTTCGGGCCTAGGAGACTAAAATTTACGATAGAAGTACCCCCCTGGAGTCTTCTTTAAGTTTTTCAGACTCCCTAAAACTGAAAACACCAATGAGCACAAACCTACCCGGGCTTGAGAAAAATACACAAGTAAGTATATGGAGTTTCCTTTACAACCTTTTAAAACTCTCTAAATAGGAAAATGCCATTGAGTTTTCCTTCTTTGGACATGTTAAAATTTACATCGAAGGACCCACTCATGGGACTGAACCCCTCCTTCCTCAGGTTCGTTAATAATATGTTGAGGGACTCATTGCCATATGAGCTATAACAAGCATATTTTATCCTCCTCCATCTCGTAAAACTATAAATAGGTACTCACCAATCATGGTGGGGAATTTTTAGAGATTTTTTCCAGCTTGTTGTCTTCATTAATTGGAAACTGTCATTACTTTGTGTCTCTCTTGAAAAATGCACATGTTTTATCACTTCATACAATAGTCGGGTTATCCATTTTCTCTCATTTGACCACCATTCCCATCATTGTGTCATGCTCCCCTCACTGGTCCATGAACAATTATTATGGTCTTCACTTGAGTTAATGTTGTCAAGTCAAGCCATTTGTCATGCATACTTGTCCAAGGGAATTCCTACATACGTCAGTCACCTGCTATCCCTCTATGCTTGTTTATTGCTTCCATCCCTGTGTTAGTCATGCTCCACTATTATCATTTTCACACCATCCATATTTTCCTATTTTGCATCAATTGATGGGGGATACATCAAGGCCCTCCTTTAACAGATTCCATCCTGTTGAATTCATCTCATTATCCGGGATTGAAATCTAGCAACCCACCTGTACCCTGGGATTTGCAGACATCAATGGAAGGTCTCCTTACATTTTGACATGTGTTTACATCATTGAATCCTGTCAAATGACTCTATGAGTTTTCGACTTCAGCTCCTTTATTCACACTTCGTAGATTGTACTCAGTATATTGGGTTCCATAATCATCATTGGTGGGCTCCCTCTCGTCTGATAATGGTATACATCAATGACTGGTAATTAGATGGTTTCTACCATGATCGAATTCAACTCCTTTATTCGCATGTCATAGAATCATACCATTTGGATTACAGACGAAGACCTTGGGAAATATTGCTCTCATGTTCCATGATATTCTTTCCCAAGATGCAATGGAGATTATTTACGAGCACTTCACCCATTGTTCAGTGCTTTCTGTGACATCACATAGATCCACATTTGTACTTGGTTGTGGCTATGATTTCACTTGCATCTTTCATGGATCTTGTTTGTCTCTAACTTTTTTTTTGATTAAGTGAGTATCCCTAATCCTTGATCCTCCCTACTTATGCTTTGTTGCCTAAAATTGATTTTTACCTCTTGGTTTAAATGGTCATTTTTCCATTTTTATTGCACTTTTAAATGATTTTTGAAGTTTTTAAAGGTTTAGGATTTGATATGAGAAATATTGTCACATCACTTGTCCATTCATTATTTGAATTTTCAATTTTTTTCCAAGTCACAAATGGCGCTACAGGAATAGCTCTATTCCTTCAGTGCTAGGAATAATCATATTTTTACATGCGCCAGCCTCCCTTGATCACATCATAATTTTTGAAATCGTGATTAGAGGATCTTCATTCCTCTCCACGATATTTTCTCGGGTTGATACTACAACAATAAAAAATACATATGAGGGATTGAGTTGTACCAGCCACACATGTATCAAATCAACATGTTTGAAAATCATAACATAATCATCACCTTATATTTTAGTGCATTGGCTATTTTGTGCAGGGATCAAATTGAAGAAATAAGTTTTTTTTTAGTTCTTAATATCCCACGGGAACTGAGAATTCAAACGATCAATCATCTCAGATTTGTTTACAGGACCATGGCACCAAAGAAGAGTGACCATATTATCAGACTAGAACCTAAGGGCACGAAATTAATCGAAGCATACCCTCAAATGGTGCAGAGGTTCAAAGATGCGGGTTGGTTTGAATTTTTCACAACCTTCCAAGGGCACGATGAACATATTTCAATGGTATTCACACAGAAGTTTGATGGATTTGAAGATATAGTTGGGAAATTACCGATCCTGGTTATTGAAAATTCAATTGCTAAAGCCTGTAGATTTTCAGTTGGTGGGGAAAGGTGGTGGAAGAAGGAGAATGTGGTTATGGAAGTTGTGAATCAATTTTTAATCCCAGAGAAACAAAACCCTAACTAGAAAAAGGGAATACCACATAGCTGGGTAAAGAAGGAATGGCATACCGCTTTGCTAATCATCCACATGCATATTACGTGTGAGGGAAGGTTTTCATTGGTTTATCTCTACCATATCAGACTGCTAATTCATGTTAATGGTGATTATCCTCTTAATTTACCCTACTTTCTACTTAAGAGTTTATCTAAAATGTCCAAGAGGGTGCAATCCCATCCTTCTACAGCTAAAGGCAGTCTCTTTCACCAGGGTTTAATTAAGACATTGGTAATATCCTCTTTAAACGAAGTCCAAAGACCCTGGGATTGGATAATCCAGTCTTTAAGAAACAATTTACAGTCAACTAAATCCAAAAATTCCAAAGGGAAGAAATCAGCCCAATAGAAACAGACTCATAAATCCACACAGTTCCTAATTAAAGAAGAATCACCTACATCTAGGGTAAATCGGGCTAACAAGAGGAAGTTGCAAACTCAACAAACCATTGGAGATTTTCCTGTAGGTAAAGATCACGAGGAAGCTACCACTAGTCGAGGTAATAAATCTAAACCAGATGAAGACATTGACATATTTCTTAATCCAGATATAAAGATGGGAATTGATGAGGATGGGGATTATACTATGAACCCAGTTCAGTCCCCAGTCAAGTAAAAAAAAAAATCTACAAGTAAGAAGAGTGCAAAGGGAAAAAAATAGAGAAAAAATCCAACACATGTGCCTAAGTGCCCTAGGAGAAAGTCCACCAAAGATGCCAATAAATTTAGATTAAATTCAAAGGACATGTTTGATCCATCCATTAAAAAGGAGAATCTTATAATTATAGAGGATAATTTAGAAGATTCCAAGACAGGAATCAAGAAACAGGCAGAGACACCTTCTTTGCACAGGACTGAGAAAGAATCTAAAAACTTGAGGACGAGACAAGAAAAGGGAAAACAAGTTTCTCAAGACTCCAGGAGACCAGTGACAAGAGAAACTACTAGATCAAATTCAAAATCTGAATATGTGTTTAGGGGTACATGTGTAGTTTTCGATGACAAAGATGATCCTTTTGCAGAACCATATCAGATTCCATACCTTCTAGATACCAGGGATTCTGATAGCACTAAAGATGAAGATCATATCTCTGGATTATCTTCAAGATATATGATCAAATTAAGAAAACCTCAAGCTGCTATAGACTTGAATCTACCTGCACCTGTAGAGGAATATCCAGAGTTTAAAGTTAAAGTTAGAAAAGAAAAAGACATGATTAAGGATATGCAGGATATGGTAAAATAATTAAAGAAAGAGAAATATCTGGTGGAGCAATGGAATTCCAGAGAACAAGAGAAGATACAAGATTTTAAAAGGAAAATAAAAGAACAAAAATCCCTGCTTAAGGAGTTGGGAGAATCCAATTTCAGCTTATATTGGCATAATATTTTGTTAACAACCAAACTAAAGAAGAGAGACACCAAATCTAATGCACTTATTATACCATAATGGTTTATGAAGTTATTTCCGACAATTTTGAATTTTTTGATGCTATTACCCAGGGAGTAAAAGATGAACAGTTCAATTTCTATATTTGGATCAAATGAAATTTTGATATTTCGAATGGAACAACTCAATAAGATATGATTCCAAATTTTGTGGGATTTTCCAAGTTGTTGTAAAATATATTTTGGGTTAGTTGTTGAGATTTCTACTATATTGGCATTATAAGTGCTCGTTTGAGCTGATTCTCCTAGAAGATAGGCATTGACTAGATCCTATTACAAACTAAATACTAGAAAATAGGATCCGTAGTAATACTCTGTGTACTTTAAATAGACACAAGGGAGATTGTATGGGGGTCAACATTTGGGATTTCGGAGACCTATTTTGAATGTCACTGTAAGACCATTTTTATTCCACATTGATACTAAATGGCAAAGACATGTTGATGGTCATATTTTCTTTCATTTCAAATTCTATTTATTTTCTTACTTGAAGTCATTTTTCTATTGCAAGGCATTGATTTCTTGGTCTTAAGTAATATAATGAACACTTTATTGTTATTGTTTATTATCAATATTTTCCTTCAAGTACATGTTCTTGTTTCTCAATTATATTTTGAAATAAGAAATCTATATGGGGTTGACAAATTGAATGCTCTCATATTTTCTCAGTTTATTTACCTTATTGTCTGATATATTAATGTGACTACCTTTTACTAAATCAGTGGGTTATATTTTGGATTTATTTTGATTTATGTGTTTACCTTGAACCCTTGAACCAAATTTCAACCATTCTCTTAAAAAACCAATTCGTAAAACCCTTAAAATACCATTGCAATAAACTGATGATGCCCTAGCTTTCCCTCTCACAGTCCAGTGAAACTTTAGGGACTAACAAATCCACATTGTATACTTTCATGGCCATGAATTGAGTCATGTTTGTTTTTTGATGGATCCACAGTGTACTCTATTGTGGACATCTCTTGCGTTATGCATAGATCCGCAATGTATTTATGGTGGATATGACATCATCTTTCTTACCAAGCATGGGAATACCCACCTCGTGGATCTTTTTTTGCAGGATTGGCGATGCTCTTCTCCAGTCTCATTTCCCACAACTCTACGCCTTTTATTGGTAAATTATTTTGACCATCAGACACCTATTATGATCTCACACTGTAGGGGGCATATTTTATAGCATTATTAACCCCCTAACCCTTGGGACATCATCTCCTAGAGGTCACCTACCCAATTCACTCATTTTTCATCATCTTCCCACTGAGTTTCTAACCCAATATCCCTTCGGTCTCCCTTGTATTTCCTCAAGATTGTGACCAAAGGGATTGGTCTCCCTTTATGGACTACCAAGTCATGATCGGGTTACTTTGTCTGCATACTTAGGTCGCAACCAATCCTAGAAGCTCCATTTTTTGGACTTGGTTGTGATGGATGAGACCTCACTTTGATTTCTCGGGGTTTATTCTCGATAAGGCTTCCATTATAAGCCTAAATATATTATCCTAGTAACCATATGAACTTATCTCTAAAGCCCAATAAGAGCAATCCATTTCCATGGGAAAGGGGGAAAAATACTAGAAAAGTTACTCTGGTGTTTTGGTGGCAAGGCGTGGGAAAGGAGCTTGGAATAAAGATGATCCAGATTATTTTTGGCACGAAATGAGAGCAGAGATATAATAAATAAATGTACAGAGATATTGTGGATATCCAATAATATAACATAAATGTATCATATATGCAACCATAAAAACAAAGATACAATAATACACAACTTTCTATTAATGAGCGAAAATGTACAAAGACAGTAAAAATATAGAGTGAAAGACTCGCTAGAATGGTGGCAACTTATCTCTGAGAAGAGATGTGATGGATACTTTCATTCACAAGAATATGATCGTTACAATGCGGCTCTAAAGGCATTTTTAACATAAGTAAAATCCAAAACCCTAACTCCGAAAGATGAAAATCCAAAAGGTTTGTGAGCCCTGATGGGGGTAGTTGATACGTCAACTTCCTGGGGGTGTAAATTTTGCATGCGATCTATGTTTGGGGTGATCGATACACTGTTAGAAAGGTATAACCGAGAATAAATATTTTTGATAGGCCCAGGTAAGTTTTCTTGGCACTCACCTGGGCCCCAAATCCCTAAAAACCGTCGTTTAGGCCTCAAAATGACCCCAAAAGTTTGGAACCCGAAAAACTGCCAAGATGGAAAAATGTTTTTCGAGCCTGTGGAATAGGTGGGTGGCCACCTATATTCACCTAGATCAATCCTCCCTCCTTAGGAATAAATGGTCTCCATTGTGTTGAGTTCCCAGAGGAGATAGGGAATCATTTGCTGAATCTAATTCTTTGTGAGTTGCTTGCCTTATTGGAGATGTCGCGTTGCTTGGTTTGTGGAAAGCTGTCATGAACCTGTTGTTGGAAGGGTTGAATATGTTCAACCAGTCGGGCTACATGGGATGTTTGTGTGCAGAAGGAATCTTTGTGCTTTGCTATAGTATTTTCAACCCGCTTTTGTTGGATATAAGGTGTTAGCGACATTTCTTGTCCTAGGCACAAGAGTATTCGGGTCTGCAAGTTGTACAAGGAGTGCCCAAGCACATCATGGAAAAATATCGTTTCAAGCTTCCAGCCAGTAAGCGAGTGAAATTATATTGACGACGGTCCAGATCCTTTCATAAGAGCAGATCGACGGTCAGCGGGAAATCGCGGATAGTAGAGTTGTGCCGAGATTAGCGCAAATAGATCGCGCCCATATTGTATGCAGGGAAGAATAACAACCATCCATCCGAGGGACGCGTGGTGCAAGATCCAGTCACGTCGGATTTTCGGCAGTCGCGAGTTCAAGGGTTGAAGGTTTTATGTCGTTGTACATTTTGAAACCCCAAACCCCAAAGCCTCGATGGCACCCAAAGTCGGGCCTGCAGTATCAAGGGGCAGTCTCAGTCGTCCATCTGAAGTGGACACCTGGCACGCGATTAGGCTCCCTGTCTTTTCACCCATCGCGACTTCGAAGAGCAATTAGCATCTCCCTCATATCCTCGATGCGCGAAGTAATAAGAGCGTCCAGGACCTGGGGCCCACAACAACGTCGGGAGAGTTTAGGACCATCAGATTTGAAGGACGCCTGGTGCCCAATTGAGCCGTCTCGACGTTTCGCCCATCGCAACTATGATAAGCAAGGATCATCTCCTTCCTATTTGCGAACGTCGAAAGCCCCTATGGAAATAAAAGCAGGGTCACGGTCCATGGTCATTTGGGAAACAAAAGAGCTAAGCAAAGGGGCCAAAAGTGTTGAGTCTAGTCGTCGAAAGGATCATTGCGATTTCCAGATGCCAGCGGATACGATTTCGCTCCCGATTTCCGCTTGGAGTAAATGAAGGCAAGAGCAGATGGTTGAAACCTCCTTTCATTCATAGAATATGAGATATGGAGGGTCTGGTAAGCAGTCTGTTCGAAGGAGTTATGTGTACTGATTATCCAAAGAAGCTATGCCGAAGTCCTCGATTAGACAGAGAAGTCTGCACACGCCATTTTGGCCTTTAATGTTTCGGCTACCTCCCATACAAAGTCCATGCGAAGTTAAGGTAGCATCTGTCATAGGCGCACGATCATCCTGAGTCTACGTGGGCAGACTGTCAGAAGACATGCAGACGCAATATTTTAATGCAGCGTCTTGTTTTTGTTGTTGTTGTTGTTTTGGAGTATATGTAGGCGTTTTTGCCATTTTTGTAAGGATCGATGGTTGAGCAAGGCTCCCGGTGGTAAACTTTAATGAAGCATTGTTTTCCTGGTTATGTCTGGACTCTTGAGAATTCTTGTCTGATGAATGTTAGTTTTTCTTTCGCGTCTTTGTCTACACTATATTAGAATGGCTCGGAATTGGAGAATCCAGTTGAGTTGTAACTGTTATAGGACGACGTAGAGTTTGATCATTGTAACAGTTGCATTGTTTCTAATCGGTCCCTGTGATTTTCTTAGCACTGAATGAATTGGAATTGGAGAATCCAGTCAAGTTCCCCCTTTCAGTTTCTCGAAACTCTGAACCAAAGGATCTCGCATTCAGAGTTTTTCTTCTACAAATTATTGAAAGGCCTGTTGCCTGAGGTAGTTTGTCCACTCTTCTCACCAAGTCTTCAACCTGCTCATTTTCAAATCAACCCACTGACTGAAGTTAGATCAAGACCTCCTTTGTTCCTCTCATGCCGGACCCAGTCCTTGAGTTTGAGTGATATCTTCCCAAGTCTCTATCCATTTGATCACCCATTAAAAACTACCGTGACATAAAACTGATGGGCGTCGGGCTCTGCTCCTGCAAGCAATCCAGGAGTGACTTCCATCGCCAACATTTTCGGTGCCACTACCAAGGACGAAGTTGAAGATTTTCCCTGGGCAGAATGACATTGAGCCTCTAATTCTGAAGGTGCATCAGACATCAAAGCCCTTAAAGATTGCTACTGTGCACTTGGAGACTCCACTGTGGCGACTCCATTATTTCCACATCACTATTTTAGCTATGTCTACTATTAGCACACCTGAAAGCTGACCCTAAGGAGCTTTCTTGAGAAGGTTTCAACAGCTTCTTTCTCATCCTAAGAAGCTTCCTGGGGTAACGACAATGTTAAGATCTATCCTTTGATGGTGAACAAGGACCAGGCACATTTGAAGCTGTGCATCTTTCACCTAGCGACTCCATGATTCGAGGATCAATTGGCGACTCCACTGTTTCAATATGGAGAAAATTATGGCTCAAAGGTTTTCTTTCTGTGACTTTTCCTAGATAGTTGGTTTTCCTAATGCACTTTCTGATAGAGACCAATGGGAAGATTTCCTCCCTGAATTTCATGCAACAAGTTGGGACGAACCAGTTGAGCATTTACTGGACTTCCATGAGGCTATTCACCGACACAATATCATGCATGAGGATGTCTGGATTAAGCTCTTCAGGTGTTCATTGAAGGGAGCTTCTCTTGAGTGGTGTTGATCTCTTCCCGTTGCGAGCATCCGCTCTTTAACAGGTTTTCATACAACTTTCAATTCATTTTGTAAAGACTACTATCCAGCTGATTGTTTGTTTGAAAACTGTTGTGAGGAGTTTTCTTCGCTTCATGAAGCCTCTGTTGGCCCTGAAGACCAGGTCCATGATGAAGCATTTACTGTGGAGGAAAGCATTTTCCAGGAAAATATGGAGGTGTTGAATTATATTAATTGTGTTAGCCCTAGAACGGAAGCATCTGACATCATATCAGATGCCTCTATTCTTTTAGATGTTCATAATGATCAACATGCCTCTTGTGGAAATTGTGAGTTTATAGAGAAAATGTGGTCCATGGTAGATGAATCACCTGGATATCGGGTTGAAGCATATGTTCCTAGCAGCTCTGCTCATGATGACGAAGACGCTCTCTTTTTAAAAGAGGGGTTAGTCGTGGAAGAGGATTCTCCTCTTTTCCACCAGGGGGTTTCTCATGATATATTTTTACCTAGGATTAAAGAGAAAAGGATTATGTATGACCAGCCAGAAACAACAGGTCCCACTGTCCCTGAAATGGAAATTTTTTACGGAATCACTGTTCTGGAGGAGGGTCATATCAATGAAGGACAACCCCTTTTTGATGTATATTATAGTGATGATGAGAAGCAAGCTTATCCTACATTTGATCACTATAAAGATACTAAAGAGCCAGTCAGCAAGTAGAACCACCCCATGGTCCCTATTTATGATGAATACGAATCTGATCCGGGGGAGAGCCAAGAAGAGGAAAAGGAACCAGAGGAACAACTGAGCACATATTTCATTCCAGAGCCAGTCAGCGAGTAGCTACCGCCTGAGATCAGTGAGCCTACGTCAGTTGTCCACTCACCTGTGCTTATCAAAGATATTCAACCACATGTGAGCAACTCTGTAGCAGAGGAGGCTGCCTATCACCAATTTTCTGAAATTCGCCAGTCATTCTATGACCCTATCGGCGAATACATGGAGTAACATGTTCTTTATGCCTTGGAGCCGCCCTATTCCCTATCAAATTCACCTTGTGAGGAAAAGTTGAAGAGTGTAGCCGTTCTGCTGTCACGGTTACACTATCTGGTGGTGATCATCGACAGAAGGAAGGAGCTTCTATTCAGGAAGCTGCTTGAATGGCTATGGTGGAAGTTTTCTTTCACCTAGCCCATGTAAAATATTTTATTAGCATTAGGACTATATATAAATAAGCTCCTTTGAGTATGTAGTTTTATTTTGTTACTTTTATTTTTCGGCCTGTATTTTCAGCAGCGCGATGTTTTGAGCATGACTCCATAGCCCAACAGCAAGGCACTGAAGTTGCGGAATGAGTTCTTAGAGCATCACAGGGATGAATTTATCCCCCATGGAGCCTAATGTTAGGGAAATTTCTTGTCCTAGGCACAAGAGTATTCAGGTCTACAAGTTGTACGAGGAGCGCCCAAGCGCAGCATGGAAAAATCTCGTTTCAAGCTTCCATCCAGTAAGCGAGCGAAATTATATTGACAACGGTCCAGATCCTTTCATAAGAGAAGATCGACGGTCAGCGGGAAATCACGGATAGTAGAGTTGCGTCGATATTAGCGCAAATAGATTGCGCCCATATTGTATGCAGGGAAGAATAACAGCCGTCCATCCGAGGGACGCGTGGCGTGAGATCCAGTCGCGTCGGCTTTTCGGCAGTCGTGAGTTCAAGGGGTGAAGGTTTTATGTCGTTGTACATTTCGAAACCCCGAACCCTGAAGCACCGATGGCACCCAAAGTTAGGCCCGCAGTATCAAGGGGCAGTCTCAACCATCCATATGAGGCGGACACCTGGCACACGATTAGGCTCCCGCCTTTTCACCCATCGTGGCTTCGAAGCGCAAGTAGCAGCTCCCTCATATCCCCAATGCGCGAAGTAATGAGAGCGTCCAGGACCTGGGGCCCACAGCAGCGTCGGGAGAGTTTAGGACCATCAGATTTGGAGGATGCATGGCACCCAATTGAGCTGTCTCTACGTTTCGCCCATCGCAACTATGATAAGCAAGGATCAACTCCTTCCTATTCACGAATGCCGAAATACCCTATGGAAATAAAAGCAGGGTCACAGTCCGTGGTCATTTGGGAAACAAAAGAGCTAAGCAAAGGGGCCAAAAGTGTTGAGTCTAGTCGCCGAAAGGATCATCGTGATTTCCAGATGCCAGCGGATACGATTTCGCTCCCGGTTTCTGCTTGGAGTAAATGAAGGCAAGAGCGGATGGTTGAAACCTTCTTTCATTCATTGAATATGAGATATGGAGGGTCTAGCAAGCGATCTATTCGAAGGAGTTCTGTGTACTGATTATCCAAAGAAGCTATGCCGAAGTCCTCGATTAGACAGAGAAGTCTGCACACGCCATTTTGGCCTTTAATGTTTTGGCTACCTCCCCTGTAAAGGCCATGCGAAGTTAAGGTAGCGTCTGTCATAGGCGCATGATCATCCTGAGTCTGTGTGGGCAGAAGACATGCAGACGCAATATTTTAATGCAACTTCTTGTTTTTGCTGTTGTTGTTGTTTTGGAGTATATGTAGGCGTTTTCACCATTTTTGTAAGGATCGATGGTTGAGCAAGGCTCCCGGTGGTAAACTTTAATGAAAAACTGTTTTCCTGGTTATGTCTGGACTCTTGAGACTTCTTGTCTGATGAATGTTATTTTTTCTTTCACGTCTTTGTCTACACTGTATTAGAATGGATCGGAATTGGAGAATCCAGTCGAGTTGTAACTGTTATAGGATGATGTAGAGTTTGATCATTGTAACAGTTGCATTGTTTCTAATCAGTCCCTGTGATTTTCTTAGAACTGAATGACTTGGAATTGGAGAATCCAGTCAAGTTCCCCCTTTCAGTTTCTCGAAACTTTGAACCAGAGGATCTCGCATTCATAGTTTTTCTTCTACAAATTATTGAAAGGCTTGTTGCCTGAGGTAGTTTGTCCACTCTTCTCACCAAGTCTTCAACCTGCTCATTTTCAAATCAACCCACTGACTGAAGTTAGATCAAGACCTCCTTTGTTCCTCGCATGTCGGACCYAGTCCCTGAGTTTGAGTGATATCTTCCCAAGTCTCTATCCATTTGATCACCCATTAAAAACTACCGTGACATAAAACTGATGGGCGTCGAGCTCYGCTCCTGCAAGCAATCCAGGAGTGACTTCCATCGCCAACATAAGGTGCTTGGGTTGAGGCTGTAATGATTGTAGTATCCTTCTRTTCACCTTTTGAACAGATTGTGAAGAAGCTGAATTTTGTAGTATRAGATACTACCTTGTGGAATTGTTTAGGTGGAACAGTAGTCAGAATTACCTCTGGTATTCTATAGAGATGACCCCTYATAGTAACAATGAAATTACGGGGTCGAGACTCATAAATAGCATGGCATTTCCACATATATGGTTGGCCCAAGAGAACATCACATAAATCCATCGGGRCAACATCACATAATACCTCATCCTTGAAGGGTTGGATGTCGTATGAAAATAGACATTGTTAGCTGACACGAAGATCTCGTCCCTGGCGAAGCCACCCGATGTTGTATGGTTGCGGGTGTGGTGTTGTCGACAATACCAACTGTTTGACGACCTATATTGAGATGAGGTTATTTTGGCTTCCACTATCAACAATAAAATGCAGCGGGGTCCCCTTCACCCACATATGTGAATGAAAAATGCTCCCCCCCTCTTTAGGATCTGTTGGTTCTTCTGGTTGAATTGTTGCAGTCACAACAATACCAGTGGGGTCTGCGTCGATGATCTATCTTTTACCAGTATTTTCAGAATTAGATTCTGAATCAAGGTTCGGCTCCTTGTCTTTGATCTCAGACACCAATGACTATTTTGAGAAACATTCATCGGTGTTGTGCTAGGGGATTTTGTGGAAATCACACCATTTTTTGATGTCCTTATTCGTCTTTGTATGACCCTTATTTTCCTGTGGATTGGACTTGTTTGCGGGAAGTTGTTTGTTAAGGCCGTCTTTATCATAATTTTGTTGTTGTGGATTTGTAGACCCAAAATCCCTCTTGTTCTGGTGCTTGAATTTCTGCTCGATTTTAACAACATATCGACAAGTAACACCGAGTGATGAGATGTCCAGAAAATCCATTTCAGTTTGGATGTATCTGTGTAGATCCTCATGGTATTTCAAAACCAAATGTCACTCGAAGTCTTTGATACCCATATTGGTGCACAAGGTATGGAAGGTATTGGTGAAATCTGGAACTGCTTGGCCCTTCTCTTGCCGCAGTGTGTTCCATCTCATGTACTGGTCTTCATAGTTTCCAATAGGGTAATATTGTTCCTTGATCGCATCCACAAAAAAATCACAAGCGGGATCGACCCCATATATTCCAGACTCCTCTATGGAACTTTTATCCCAATAAGTTTCCCACCAATGTTTGACATGGGGGAGAGCCTTAAGGAGTGCGAAGGTGATCTTTTCCCTGTGTAAAAATCATGAATAAAGAAATAACCATCTAGCAAATTTAACCATTTTTCTAGGGCATCTACATCTATCTGTCCTTCAAATACGACAATATCAAAATTAACTTGTACCTTGAAAGGCGAGGTGCCTCCAAAGTGGCCACTTGATGAAGACGGGACAATTTTTGTCTGTAGACGTTGAAGGATGTGGGCAAAATTCTCCATCATTTTGTCCCTCTGTTGCGTGAGAGCTTGCTCAAGCAACATATTTATAGAGTCTTTTTCTCCATTTTTTTTCTTTTCTTCCTCCATGGAGGGTTTCTTGGGTGTGCGAGAGTAGTTTTCCTCAAGAGAGACAAGATCGAGACCCAAATTGCTATACTCAGACCTCGTCGGGTACATGCACTGAAAAAAATCAAGAGCATCCTGCTCTGATACCACTGATCCAGATTGTTTTCGGCATGAAATGAGAGCTGAGATATAATAAATAAATGTACAGAGATATTGTGGATATCCAATAATATAACATAAATGTATTAGAGATGCAACCATAAACACAGATATATAGTGATACACAATTTTCTATTAATGAGTGAAAATGTACAAAGATTGTAAAAATATAGAGTGAAAGACTCATTAGAATGGTAGCAACTTATCTCTGAGAAGATATGTGACGACTACTTGCATTCCCAAGAAGATGATCGTTACAATGAGGCTCCAAAGGCCTTTCTAAAATAAGTAAAATAAAAAACCCTAACCCCGAAAGATGAAAATCCAAAAGGTTTACAGGCCCCGATGGGGGTAGTTGATACGTCAACTTCCCCGGGGCGTAACTTTTTCATACGATCTCAGTTTGGGGCGCTCGATACATCGTTGAAAAGGTATAACGAAGAAGAATGATTTTTGATTGGTTGAGGCTAGTGATTTTGGTAGTCACCTGGGCTCCAAATCCCCAAAAAAACATCGTTTAGGGCCTTAAAACGACCCCGGAAGTTTGGAACCCAAAAAATTGCCGAAAAACTGCCAATATGGAAAATTGTTTTTCAACCCCGTGGAATAGGTGGGTAGCCACCCATATCCACTTGGATCAAAAGACATCTCTTCAGCTTACACCTATAAGTTGTAATGTTGCTTATTTGATTAATAGAAGATATGTTGGATGTTTCCCTCTAAATGATTGTTCATGTAAGTTTGTATGTTCATTGGTAGAGAATTGATTTTGGTAGTCACATGGGCTCCAAATCCCCCAAAAAACGTCATTTAGGGCCTCAAAATGGCCCCAGAAGTTTGGAACCCAAAAAATTGCCAAAAAACTGCCAATATGGAAAACTATTTTTCGAGCCCGTGGAATAGGTGGGTAGCCACCGATATCCACTTGGATCAAAAGACATCTCTTCAACTTACACCCGTAAGTTGTAATGTTGCTTATTTGATTAATAGAAGATATGTTGGATGTTTCCCTCTAAACGATTATTCATGTAAGTTTGTATGTTCATTGGTAGAGAATTGATATATTTGTGGATCATGACATATTATCAAGTTTAGAATCATCCTTTTCTCGTATCTATGTTCATATCTTAGGCATAAGAATAACCTAAGGGAGCTCAACTCTTGCAGGGTATAAAATACCTACAACAACGTGGATACTTTTTTCACTGATTTTGCAAATGAGAAAAAATTCTTGCATTATTTTCATAGCACTTAGGTTGTGGGTAATAAGCTTTGTAAGTTCACATACTCTACTTTCTTGTTTTTGTTTTTCCTCTTCCATAAAGATTCTCTTTGCACTAACTTAGTTCTTTTAATTAGGGATGTGGGTTAAAGGTTGTTGTGATTTCCATCATGCAAATCAAGAGACAAATAATTCCGTGGAGGCATACCATAGCTTATTGAAGTCCAAATTTATGTCTGATCGAAGAAAGAAATATGCCCGTAAAATGGATCGGTTGATTTATATGTTGTTGATACATGTAGATCCATATTATAGATTCAAAGACATTTTGAAAGAAGAAGGATATTTGAATAACCACAAGAAGGAGAAGTTGTTTGAATCCTCAATGGAGAAAGATAGAATCATTCCAGATGATGATTGTTGGCCCCATGAAATCATATCCCACGCATACTGGGTGAAGAGTCAAACCGATCATGAGAAAAAATACCTTGTGACTTGGTATCGCAATAATTTTATGGTGTTTGAATGCCCATGGTATATTCATGGAAACACCTATAAGCATACCATAAAGGTGGAGTTGTTGTACTTACTTTTGCAATGTTCAGAGCCATCATTGGATCAGAATGCAGAGCCTAATATATTTGATGATGTAACACCTGATGCATTCAACGACCCTCCTGAGATAATTATGGAGACATCAATGATTGATGAGAATGTTTACACGACTAATGTGGCCATTGGAATTGTTGATCAAGATGATGAGACACTTCGATTGGCTAGGGAGGAATTGTTGGGATACCTAGATGTTCTTTGAAATAGTGCTTCCACTAATTTAACCAACACCCAAGAGATGGTGGACCTAATTAAAAGGATGTTGGATTAGGCCAATAATCGACACATATTGGATTTTAATTTCACACTTGGGTTGAGTACTTTTGAGTCATCTCTCAAGTGAAAGAAGAGTTTCCTCATCCATACAAATAAAAGGAGAAGAAACATTAAACATAGAGTTTTAGAAATTGATTTAAATGTCCATTCCTATGAATATGAACCGCTTTAGTTTGAATCTACCAATAGACGTGGACATCCTCCTTAAAATAATGCATCTCATGTTGTCACTGGTAAGTTAAATTGAGTGAGAAGATTTATTGTTTTTAGGAATTTTTGTGTACCCATCCTCATTTATGACTTGTAGTGTTATGATGTTTATATATGTGCAACATTTTGTAGTTTTGGCTTCAACTCGAGAACATAGACAGATGCAATGCCATTCTATTTCTTCTATTATGCCAAGTGTATTTAATGTAACCAAAGTTTGGATACGTGTAATGTAATTTATTTTTTTGCTACTATGGAATCTGACCAAAATTGCATCGTTATATTATAGATGCACAAGATTCTCCCTTTGATGTTCCTCCTATGGAATATGTTGGGCCAATTGACAACTCTTTAATTGTTAATGTCAAAGGTTTGTGAGATAGGATGTGTTCATATCTTTGTAATATTGGTTGTCATAGATTTTCTCTCAATTTTATTTTTATTACTATATTGGATGTTCTTAACCCAATGTAATGATGTTGACTATATATATTCTAGGTAACTGTAGAAGACACATACTTGTTGGCATTGAATTTTGAAGAAAAGGCTTTGCAATTGTTCTATTTTGAGGTAAGGTTGCATAGTTTGAATAAACCTATTCCCTTATTGTTGCTTCCTTCTAGCAAATTGTACAAATCCGATTGGTTAGCATGAACTTAGCAAGTCTAGCTTTAGATATTGTTATCTTTGTTGTTAGGAATTAGTAAGTAATTATTAATATAACCAGTGAAATAGTTAAACTTTAATTGTGATTGAAGATGTTAAGAGCTTTTCAATGGAAAACATAAAAAACTAATTTTAAGTATACTATTTTATCTTTTTTTTTTGTTATTTAGTTAGTATATTGTATTTTAGCTAATCAACTTGTTATGTTGTTTGAATATTTATGTAGAGCACGTTTTTGCTAACCCTATTTAATTGTTTTTAGTATATTTGAAAATCTGCATGTTTGTATAGAGAGAGAGGATATGCATTCCCTTTGATTATAAGTTTATGTTTTCCAACATTTAAAGTACAAATGGAAGCGTATTCATGCTCCTCTTTTTGTTGTATTTGTAGAGTAAGTTGCATTATCATTCATAGAGGAATTATCACAAGAATATGGTGAATAAGTTCATGGAAATGCATAAGATCTGGAAAAGTTGTCCTCCAGTGGCAAGTGTGGAAGAAAGGCTTAGACTTTGGTACTCTTGTGAATATCGGAAGAAAATTCTAGAAGGTGAACCTCAAGATGTCCTTCCATATTCAAAACATGTATTAAAATTCTTAAGAAAGGGTAAGGCTTGGATACAACCATCAGATCTAAGAAAAATGGCTACATCTCTTAAATATCAAGGTGTCACTATTATTGTCTAGCCTCCTTATTAGAAAAATAATCTAGATGCAAAAGTTGACAGTAAAGGTGTTCCAAAATTAAAGGCACCCAATAATGTGTGCATATTATTGGTTGTAGCATGAAAATGTACATATTTTTTTACTTTAAAATTATGAGATAAAGGTTTCTTTAAATAGTACTGTAATCAATTATAGATGAGTATAATATTTGTAAAACCAACATGTTATGGATTTTATTTTGTTGAAATGTTTCTTATTTTAATCATTACATGGAGAAATCTATAAAACTTGCATGGATTCTTGGAATTGATACCATACACATTTTTACTGGAGAGTGCCACAAGATGTTAATATGGGAGTCCCATGGGTCATAAATCACATAGGGAAAACAATAAGTTTAATTTCATATTTATATGTTGTTGTTATTTGCATATGCATATGGCTTTGAAGATTTTATCTTGTAATTGATATTGACAATTGGATTTAAATTACATCAAGCACCATAGAGTTCTAATCTTACATCTATTCTTTGTCAACTTTTATGATATTATGATTAACTCCACACAAAAATTGACCCACAAAATTTGATGATATCTATCCATCCACCCTCAAAATTAAAAATACATTTTCCTAACCCCATACTCATATTAGAAATTGCATAATATCAACAAATTTGATAGATTGTTAACCCTACTACATGACCCATCATTGTTTTCTATATGCATATAATGTTGAACTCAACATGCAAGAACCTTCTATTGACAACTAGAAACGGTCATTACAAATGTTTCCTACTGGTATTGGTTGGGGGCCAACCCCAAACAACGATAATGACCCACAACCTGATGTTCAAATGATCCCTTCTGCAACTTGATGGTTTTGTTTGTGTGCTTGTTCTTGAACCAAGGCCATGTTTGTTTCAATGTCATGTAAACTGAATTTTTGTATAGATTTAGGGAGAATTACACAATGCATCCAATAGTCACAAGCCAATTTTATTACTCTACATGTTCATCCTCTAGACCCTCAATGATCAAATTGATCACATAGAACAATTACCCCTTACGATCTGGTGTGAAATCCTTCTTGACAGAGTTAAATTTCGATGTGTGTGTAAACTCTACCCATGGAAGCGCCTAGGATATTTACAAACATATGACCATGGGAGGTGATCGAGCGCTAAGCTTGTTTATCTCTTTTCCCTTCTTCCGAATCAACGATCACGACTTAATCATGAGTTTATATGAACGACTCACGCGAGATAAGTTGAAGGTGGGTTAATGGGTCTTTATAATGAGCATTGACAGGATTACAACACGCCAGCACTATGAATGAATGATCCAGATTTAAAAGTGTGTTTTCCTCAATCATTATTTACCTTAGAACTTCATGGTGCACCAATTGATATCCACCATTGATTTCATTTCTGTTCAGATCTGACGGTGTTGTATCAACCCTCTTGTGTTTTCATGAAGGCTATGATCCGAGAGACCAAATTAAAGGATCCCAATCTGACGATGTTTGTGTATGATCACAAGGATTTCCAGATTTATAACCCTGCAACACCAATTATTTTCTGACCTTTCCAAAGCGAGAAGAATAGGGATCGTTGATCCAAGGATGACCAATGATCCTTTTACACAACTTCTTTATGATAATTAGCACACACCATAATTTTGTACCGAGTTCACACACGAGAAGACACAGGATTTAGGGTTTAAAAGTTCCACTGATCATAGAAAAATCAACCAAAATCCCTAAATTAAACATGTGTTTATAAAAATATTCACCAACTTATAATCAAGTTCAAGTTATACCATTAAGTAGAATGAATGTAGCTAAACAATATAGAAGAAAAAAAATGTTAACCATGTAAAGTGAAAAAAGAACGATGAAATAACTAGCATACTCTCGAAGCAAGGGAAAGGGAATGATGAAATAATATGTTTTTACGACTATCATATTTAATAAGAGAACAAACTATGAAACAAAGATAATATGGATAATTTATTGACATAATATGTTTTTCCAAGTATAAAGAAGAAACAAAAGATGTTACATGTGTACACTTTTTAATGCTAGATATCATCTCGAGCTATTTGTTACCTAGATATCAAATCATAATTTGTTATTGAAATGAAATAAAGTAGAAGACAACTCCTATTATTATCATTAATTACTGGTAAATTCAAAACCATGTCATTGATGTCATTTAGAATTAAATTTACAATAATTTTCCATTAGATAAAATATACATATCTTCTCAAAATAGGAAAGCTCTATATATTCCTAGTGCATAAAAGGTGTAGGCATATAATACAAGAAATAATGATATTTGAATAGGCCCAATTGTATCATTTGATCAAACATGGGATTTATAGAATTATGTTCAAAACATAGAAGAAGCTACAAAATCACAACTAGGGTGGAGTAGTGATCGAGGATGTAAATTTTAATCGTGTAGGTGAAAAATAATACAAGCACGCTTCTTCATTTTCTGGAGCCAAACGTAGGTAGTATCTTTCATTTTTACATAGCATTCGTAGGAGAATTCTAGGGCGATGTGTATTCCTTATATAGTTGTGGTGCATGACATTGAAGTGAAGTTGTGTTGCGTGGATGTTCAAGCATGAAATATGTATCTTACTACTTTCCATGTCAACAACATCAAACTTAAAGACATGGCAAGGTCCCTTGGCATTAATGAAGATGCATAGATCATTGTTTGAAAGTACTTAGACTTTAAATGTCCATTCATTTAGGTATGAATTCAAATATTTAATATGAATGAAGATTGGGGGTGTTTTGTTTTTTTTCTAATGGTTGTTTTCCATAATCACTTGTACATATTTGATCAATATTGGGTTAGCAATAATATATTAGGTCAAAGTCCACACTTTCATTTCATGAACTATCAAAACCCTGCAAAAAAATGGAAAAACAATGTATAATTAGCACTCTATTTAAAATGTGGCTAATGTGTGTGATTTGGAATGAGATGTGGTAGAGGAAAAAATAAGAGAATAGTTCTATACAATATAAGTAAATTTGAGTAGTGCAAAGCAAGACGCTTGAATACATGCTTGTTATTTTGGATAGATCTACAAATGAAGTTGTTTAGAGGAACTAAGGGTCCATTTTTGTATTGCTTCCATAAAATCAAAGTACAAAATAATAGTCTTCTAAGGTTGGTTTAGAATTTTTAGAATGTGGGCAGAAAGAATCTCTCTATTTTCAATCCTTGTAATAGAGTTTATTGTTAACATTGACACCATACATTTAACATCCTATTTCAAAAAAGGATAGATAAAGGGAACCAAAAGACCACCTAAAAAAATATTTTTGCATCAATTTATTGAGAAAAATATAATGGATATGAATAGAATTCAAGAAAAAATTATTGAAGTGTTAATATATTTGTTGATGTGTTAGCGTCGGAAGTCACTCCTGGATTGTAGCAGGAGTAGAGCCCGACACCCATCAGTTGAATGTCACATTTTGTTTATAAAAAAGATGATCAAATGGAAGTAAAACTCAGAACAATATCGTTTCAACTCTGAAACTAGGCCAGGTGTGCATGGGCAAGTGAGGTCTTAGATAAACTTCAAATAGTGAGTTGTAATAAGGGTGAGTAGGGGGAAGACTTGTATAAGAAGAGTGCAGGGGTCTGTTATAAACATCAGGTTCCTAACAGACTGTGAGAAGAAAACGTCCAAAGGCAAGATCTTCTTACATTCAAACGTAGAAGACCAGAGAAAACAATAATGCAACAACAAATCTTTTATCATAACATAACTGCAACAATTCATGTGAATCATTTGATCATGAACTCTCCGGTATGAGGTGAAAACATAGGCGGATTAGGAAAACTGTTTGTCATAAAACAAGAAATATCAAATACAGATGCACAACCAGGAATTTAGAATGGTTGTTAAAACTTTAAATTTGGGAGCTCCGCCCTACCATCGATAGATACAAAAATGGTGAAAACGCCTACATATACTCAAAACAAAAACAACAACAAAATCGAGACGTTGCATTAAGAACTTTGCGTCTGCATGGCTTCTGACAATCTGCACCTGCAGTCTCTGGGTGATCGTGCACCTATGGCAGACGCAATCAGACTTCTGACAGTTCCACAGGTGAATCGACGTTCTCTTAATTCGTCGCTGAACTTTCCCATTATGGCAGAGATGATGTCTAACCACCAACTACTACCTTAATAACTGCTTTATTGGGATTGAGGATGACCCGGCCGACTTGGCACCTTTGGGACATGGAAGACCCCTCGTGCTACCATCTGGATTAACTGAACGGCCCGATGAATATGCGTGGAGGCTAGCGCGAAGGGTGGGGCGCAGAATGGGAGTGGTGGCGCCAAAACCGTGGGGGTGAATTAAGAAGCAATGAGGTGTGAGAGAGGCAGCAGGGGAAGACACATGGAGGAAGGCAATAAGC
>ML821497.1:131976-149927 GCA_009831015.1 Picea engelmannii
AGAGATCTCAAAATTTTCTGAACTGAGGGTTCCTCATTTTTTTCACCAAGTCCTTTCATTGCATTTACTAGTTCTTCAATTCTTAGAAAGTACTTCCCAAAAGTTTCATCCTCTTTCATCTTTATCTATTCAAACTATAGTAAGTAGGTTTGAAGCTTGGCATCCTTTACCTTCTCATTACCTTCATAACTGTTAATGAGCTTGTCCCACATTTCTTTGGCAGATTCTAAGTACAAAACTTTTACAAATTTTGCTTCTGCAAGCCCACTCAGAATAGAATTCATAGCCTTAGCATTGAAGCTGAATTCTAGCTTGTCATCCTTAGAAGCTAGTACAACTGGCTTTACATAACTAGTCTCTACCACATCCCAGACATCTACACCTAAATCCATTATGTTGGTTCTCATCCTAACTTTCCATAAGGCAAAGTTTGTTCCATTGAACATGGGGGCCTTATTGGTTGAAGTTCCTTCGTGGCTAGTCATGTTTAAGATCTAGGATCTACTCTTAGATAAAAGGAACCAGCTATGATACCAATTGTTGGAAATACTAAGACAACTGAGGGGGGGGGGTGAATCAGTTGTTACTGTGCTTAAATTTTTTTATGCCTTTTGAAATATTATTGATGTTCTCCAAGTGATCATCAAGATTATGCAAGTCATGAACAACATAAATAATAAACATCAAACACAGACATGATATACATAGAGGCATATATTCATGAGGAAACCCATAAAGGGAGAAAACCTCTTCTTCTTATAATTATAGGCAATCTTTTATGTTCTGTACATCATCTATCTTTGAGAATCAACTCAAAATGAGGCTACAACCTCTTCTTTGACAAGCTACAACTTGTAGAGAGAACCAACCCTCTGATTTATCTATCACCCACTAGAAGGAAGAACCAAATCCCTAAGTGTTCTAGCACCAACTGGATGGAAGCATCAACTTCCAATCACACAAGCACCAACATGTATAATAGAGAAAAATGGTTCTCCCTTGCACCACCCTACCACCCTAGTTTTTTTTTGCTACAACCAAATGGAAGCTACAACTCCTTGTGTTCAAGCACCCACTTGAAACTATAAGGACAACAGTCCTCCCTAGCACCACCATACCACCCTGAGATATAAACTTTAATTACTTGATGTGTCTCTGATATGGTCTGTTACAGCTCCATGTCTCCTCTACCTTCTTCAGCTTCTATGCTCTGTTTCGCTTCTGCATCTTTCTACTTTTGTGCTCTTCTCTTTTTCTTCCTCTACACAACACCTCTTTGTTCAAATTCTCTTCAACATATTATTCTCTATGATGCCTTTGCATCCTATCCATTGTGCCTCTGATCTCGACTTCAGGTACTGCTCAACTTCTCCTCCTACCCACATGGACAACATTCAAAAAAGAACATTATACTCTTTATTCTGCATGTATTTCTCACGCCGAGTCCTCTGCCTGATCATAATTCGAACTCTTCGTCTTCCTTGGTGGTTATGTTGTATATGTTCATCATCAGTGATCATTATCCAAATATTCTTTGGCTTCTATGGCAGTCACAACTCTTCGTCTTCTCTGTCAATTACAACCAGTCAATTGTGGCTTCTTTGGCTTCTAAGCCCCTTCCTTCACATGACCATCTGTGGTGACCATATGCCTAACCAACAGGCACTTTGTGACTCACAACTTCATGAATATTAGTATGAGACAAATCGATTCTCCCAAATCCTGATATCCGAAGTGGAGCCTAGTGACGTGCTAGATCCTCCCTTAACCTTCGCTGATGTGACTATGGCTGTGACCAAACGCCTATTCAAAAGGCACTTCCCAATCTCAGTCTAGTGAGCACTAGATTTGTTTCTCTATATGACCTTGGGTGATGATCTCATGTGACCACAGGATTGCATGCACATCCAAAGATGGTTTGAATCAAACTATTTTTTTCCCCAAAATTTACCTCGAGCCTCCACATGTCCTTTTTCCAAAACCGTGGTTTAGATTGCAACCCTCCAAATTTTTAAAGTATGTGGATTACTGCCACATTTCCTCTTGGATCAGATGATTGAGGCTTACTTTGGTTCTTTAATCGAAGTCCACAGGATTACGCCACATCTTTTTTGGATGAGACAACCCAGATTTACTTCGAATGATTTGATGCTTGAGATCTTCTTCGGATGATCTTATGACTACGATCTACTTCAGATGATCTACTTCTTAAAGTGATATTTCTCCATATCTCACGATCTGTCACCACATATCCCTCTAAATCTGATGGTTTCAATTTACTCCAGTTCTCTGGCTCTCTGGGCTTTAGAGATTTCGATTGCGACCCGCCTTCAAATTTTTAAAGTTCACGCATATTCAATCCCCACAATGTGACGATACCATCAATCTCATGATCTTGACGATGCTCTTGAATGGACGGTTCATATTTGTTCTTTCACAATCTGTGGATTAGATCTAACCTTCCTAAATCAACAGCTGTGATTTATTTCGTGATTCGGGCTTCGAGAGTTTCAAATCTCAAACCCTTCTTTCTTCCATACGCCAATCTTCCGAAGTCAATAATCTACAAACACCTGTCCTTATCAATCGACGACTCTACCTCCACTTTGGGAATTTGACCTTTCAACTAGATCAATGGTTTTGTGGCTCCTTTCTCAATCAACGATCGAGATATCCTTCAAGTCTTCGGACTTCTGAAATATCAAGTCTCAAACTTTACTTCCCCTCAAAGTATGTGGATTACTACCATGTGTCCTCTTGGATCGCACAGATGCAACTTACTTCGAGTCTTTACCCAGAGTCCACAGGATTATGCCACCTCTTTTTGCGATCAGACGACCTAGATTTACTTCAGATGATCTGACGCTTGATATCTTCTTTAGACGATTTTATGACTACAATCTACTTCAGATGATCCAATGGTTGAGAATTTATTTTGTCTTTTCGGGTCTTTGGGCTTCGAGAATTTCAAAACTCAACTAGAAATTCTTGAAGTGATATTTCTCTGGAGCTCACGACCCGTCACCACGTATCCCTCTAGATCTGACAGTTGCAATTTACTTTAGCTCTCATAATCTTCGGGCTTCGGGGATTTCAAATATCAAACTTGAAATTCTTAAAGTGATTTCTCTATAGCGCAACCTCCTCATAACTGTAGGCCCGAAACGAATGATTTTTGTTTGATCAAGATCTTAGATCAACGACTCGATCTATCTGCGATGCAACTTTTCCTTGGATTAAATCCAACGACTCTCCATATTTTAGTATCCTATCCTTCCAATTAATTCGATCCAATGGCTGACGGAGTTTCGGATAATCAAATTCTCAAACCGTGTGCCCCGTTTATCCTATCCTTCACTTAATTTGATTTGACGGCTGACGGATATTTAGGTGATCGAATTCTCAATTGTTTTTCCCCGCTTATCCCATCCTTCCATTAATTCAATCTGACAGTTGACGGAAACTCGAATGATTGAGATATCATATCTTTCAACTTATCTTTTCCTTCCACTCAAAAGTGATCCAACGACTATCGGGTATTCGGGTATTCAAATTCTCAACAGCCCTAGTTTGTCCTGTGGATATTTTGATCCTGATCACGTTTTTGTACTGCACTTTCCCTTCTAAGCTTTAATCTCTGCATATTGTCCGCTTCTCCTCCTGAGCTTATGTTGTTCTTGTTTGTCATCATCGTTGTTGTTTTTTCCATCAATGACAAGCACACTCTTCCCGTAAAACATACCAACAATATTTGATAGCTTTTGCAAACTTGTTACTAGAAATCAATAGTGCAAAATTTTTGTTAGATGTAAGATATTTGATTTCTTATGTTACACAAAAAATAGAAATATTTGTAATAAAAATAGCATTAGACACAACATATTCTATATATACAATTTATTTTTACATGTAAATATACCAAAATGTATTTTATTTTTAAAAATCACCATCTTTTAAAAATATAAATAATAAATAACAAATACCAAATACCTTAAATAATGAACTTTTTTAAATAAAAACTTAAATTCTAATTTTGTAAATTACAATTAGGATATCTACTATTATAAAAAGTATGTGTCAAATATGTTTATGTGTGTAAATATATTATATATTTAAAATATAAAATGACATTTTTTTAGTATTTAAGTTTTGAACTATAAGTAATTTAGTAGATAAAGAATTCAAATTTAAATAAATATATAATATTTTTTTGAAGAGCATAAATGTTCAATTTCTTAAAATATAAACATAAAATATGTATATTTTGGAAACCATACACGCACACACACACAAAAATTTTAAGAATAATTTGAGCTAATGTTTCACTTCATGTTTCAATGTATCTTTCACTATGTCATATATGCCTTTAGAGAATAAAGTTTTCTTATGAAAACCAAAGATGGTTTAAATGTCTCTTCCACTCTATCTTATATTATTTTAAATCTTTTAGAGAATGATTTTTTTGAAGTTTTCATATGGAAACCATACATGAATTTCATTTGTGTATCATAAACGTTAAATTTGTTAGAAATTTATTCTTTCAATCCTGGCCATAAGATGTCAAATGCAAATGGTCATGGGTCAATCATCAATAGAATTGTATTTTTTTTTTTAAATACATAAAATATTTCTTTAAAAGCCAACACTCAAAAAAGGATAAAAACAATATTCAAACAAAAATAAATAAAAGATCCGAAGAATTAATGTGTAACAATAAATATGATGGAGTGAATAGAATAAATATTTACATATTTCCTAAAAATAGAAAAATAAATAAAAATGTCAATAAGCTCTAATAACATTGAATTAACACCCCGGATGAGGTGCCACGAAGCACAAAGCCACGTAGCACAGGCTAGAGCTCATCCATTAATATGGCAGGTCGGCTCCCCTCCCCTCACCATTAAATGGGATATTTCCATAACTGTCTGTCAAGCAGTGAAGCACTGCTCCCTCATGTGAAAAAAGTGACAACCATGAGATACATTGGATGGGAGACGTTGGTGGAAGTGGTCATGTTGACCCTCTTTGTTATCATCCAGCAAAGCAGAGATTGGAGCCATTTCACCTTGGCATTACACTAGCCCGATAGCTATGCACACTGGTGCAGCTACCAAATGGATTTCAACACACTTACTTTGCTCATTATCACCCTCCATTACTCCTCCATGCCGAGCGAAAGAGGTAGGTCGCGTTGTGGCCCTGCCTGGCACAAATTTTCCGCTAGACAGAGGAGGAGGCAACAGCTAGAGTGGGCATTATCCATAGCCCACACTCAGCATAGGGAGAAGGCTAGGATGCCACCGATGGCATATGTGGAGGAGGTGATTCCAAAGGAACCAATCCAGTTCCCCCTGGAATCCCTCCTCTTCACTATTCCAGACAATTGGAAGCCCCCTAGCCAATTTCCAATAGGCACTAGGGCACCAGATACAAACCAGCCTGTGAGGGAGGAAAGGGAATATTACACTTGAAAAATTTAGGAGGAATTCCTCCACCTTAACCCTGAGGATGCCATGCATCCAGGCGAATTCAAAATTTCAAGTGCGATGGAGGCTATGGAGGAGCACGGGACGGAGGAGAGGTTTGGGATGGTGAAGGACAAGGAAGGAGCACATGAGGATTCAGGTGAGGCAGATCCAGTCGGTGGTTTGGAGATGGAGGGTGGCCCAGTCCTAGTACCACCACCTATTATGAAAATCCCAGATCCCTACCAAGAACCATCACCATTTTTCCACTTGGAGCAGCTTGCGCTAGTGTTCGAGCTTAGAATCCAGATGGTGGATCAGATTCACCGCGACATTCTCATGCACCAATGTATCTATATGTTGTACAAGGCGTACTCAAATGCACTAGCATGCCATAAATTCCCGACTTGTGCCAGGCCATTTGTGCTCCAGCCTCAGAATGGCCCTCTCAGCGACGATCCCAGTGATGCAATCTTCGATGCAAACGGATAACTCTGTGGCTTGGATTTCAGTTCAGATCCTTACACTGCTACAACATAGTTTAAATTTTGTGTTTAGTTCCTTGTTTAATTTCCAGTTTAATGTCTAGTTTAATTTCCAGTTTAGTCTTCATGGCTTCTCTGAGCAATGGTGCACAAAGTTAATTCTACCACCTGCTCTAGTTTCCATTTGGCATGGCAAATGGTGGACCGCCAATTTTAACAATGACATCACATTCTGCCATCTATCCTAGTTTCCGCTAATTCGACGGAACAGTTGGCAAACTGTTGCTATGTGATTTTTTGTATTGAAAAAGTTTTAATAGGATTTTCCCTCTTTTTATTCATAAAAAAAATAACATTGAATTAATTAAAACAAGATATATAATAGTGTAAAAAATGTAAATACGATAAAATATTTTAACATAAAAAATGGGAATGGGTTTACAGAAAATAACTATTCAATATGATATTAATGACTTATCTAAATTGAGATGTCATGTTCTCCAAAATACTTACAAATTATCTTGTTTGTGAATTTTAAACTACAATTATACTTTACTTAGTGGTGATTGAATTAGACATACTTATAGTTTATATTACGAATTAGACAATATCAAATGAGCTAATGAAATTAAGCACGGATCTTAGTCTACTCACAATAAACTAGTGGAAAAATTGTACCTCGGTCACAACATTAAATAACCCCACATAGCAGAAGTGTTATTGAATTGTGAGGATTCATAACATAACTGAAAACCTTTTTTGAAGTTGTAGTAAAAGGAATTACACATTTAAAAAAATGATAACACAAGAAGACACAAGATCCACTAAACAAAATATCATAATTCCTCTTTCTCTGAAAATGATTGTATCATCAAAATTATCAGCAATTACATACTCGGCCAAAAAGTCCTTTTGAAATGTTTTTGATACTTTTTTATAAAAAATCTGATCTCTAACCATAAGTGGTTGAGATCCTACTTCCTAGTTACTATGAAACAGACTGAACCTAAAAATGAAAGGCCAAAATGACATATATTACATCACAAAATAAAGTAAATCTTCTCCAATTTATACCCTCGTCCATGGTCTAGATTCTTCTCGTTCTTTTTCTTTAATGTTTCATTTTCATTTGTTGAATGAGGAAACTTTATCTTATATTTCCTTTGGTTGGACTTATGTTGTCTGTGTCTCCCTAATTTTTGCATGGGTTTTTAACAATTCAGTTAAAAAATTTGGACTTTCTATTGTGGAATTAGCTCAAAGTTAAAGGCTTTATATCCACCACGGACAAACTATTCTGCATTTTTTCCGCTTCCCTTTGAGTAAGTTGAACCTGGTGAATTTGTTTAACTAGGAAATCATTGATAAAGGGTAAAGTCACAAAGTTTATCTTTTGAATATCTTCCTTATATTTTTCCCTTTTTTCTTTTAAACTTTGTGCAAGTTCTCCCACTTTGACTGTTTCAAGAAATAAGTGAACTTCACCAAGGTCAATCTCTTCCATTTTATCTTCAATAGAAAATAGAGCAGTTAAATTAGCAACTTAACTTTAACCTCTTTTTCCAACATTTTACTCTCTTCAATATGATGTTCCCAAGTTTTAAGAGTTTCTCACTTCTCATTTGTTATTTCTTAGAAAAATTTATAAAGCCAGGAACAATTTGATTTCGTTTCTAAGATATAACTTCTCTAACTTTATGTTTAGAAACACTTAAATCATTTTCTCTATCAACAATGAATTTCAAGGAATCACTGATGATAATATATTGTTTCTAAATTATGTACAAAGTTTTATCAAATTCTTCCTGATCTTTTTGTAATCTTTCATTAACTTCTAAAGCTTGTTTCTTAAACAAGGAGACATCTATAAATTTATCTTCAACTTGTTTGGCATGCATTTCAACATGGTCAATTCTCTCTTCTTTCTGAGATAAATAACTTTTAAGTTCATCTAAATTTTGAGAGTTTACCTTAAATTTCTCTTCAAATTCTGAAATAATTTGTTGTTATTATTGTTGTATGGAGACTGTCTTAGACTTTACCTATTGTTCAATTGAAGCTTGAGTCTGCACTAGTTGATCTTGCAATTGCTTAATTAATTGATCTCTTTGTTTTACTTTATGAACAATATTACCTACAGACCATGAATTTTTAGAAGGAAACGCCTCTATAGAGACAACAAGTGTTTATGCAAGTTCAGTGTCGTTTAGAGCTTGGCCATCAAACAAAATCTTCCCTTTTTGAAATCCTTCCTTCAACCATTGCTTTTCTTTTTGTATTGAAAAATAAATTGGATGAGGGCATTTTCTCTAATTCAATAGGTTCAACATCATCTACATAAATTATTTCTATACTTGGGTTTCCAGAAATAGAAGACAAAGGTGTGAGGGATAGAATAGGAGAACCAAGAGTTGTAGAATGTATCTGTGAAGCCATCTCTTTTGCTGGAGTATTCAAAAGTCTACTAATTTGCACATGATCTTGCACTTCTGGATTACTATGTCGCAATTCAATAAATTTCTCAAATAACGCATAATATTTAATCAGATCTTCACTAGAACTAATTTTAAAATTTAACCCCTTTTATGTACCTGTTATAGATTTCTCTGAGCTTTCTATGCCATCTCTTATTGTGTTTAATGCTAAAGTTGACAACTTTGAATTTAAAGGATTGGAGAGATTTTTAATGGGGTTATCTCCATTATGAACTTGTTTTTCTTTATTTATAGTGCTTTCTGATTCCATTCCTTGTAAAATCCTGGGCAAACAACTCCTTCTATGAGCCTGAAACTTAAAAAATTCATCTTGTTGATGTTCTAGAAGTTATTGAATTATTGTAAAAACTTCACTGTATGATTGAACTCCTTTATAAACATGATCGAATACATATTCTTCATGAATAAATCTTTTCCATCCCACTTATGAACAATGTTTACTAATAATTTGTAAAGGATCATGCATCTTGAGCTCAATATCAGCCAAATTGATTTCTTCTATGTCTTTGGCTTCATCTTTAGAATGACCAAAATATGAAATTGATCATTGAACAATTGAGACAGGGTAATAAATCCATTGCTTCTTTGAATTATTTCTCAGTTCCTTAGATATTGAATTTGTTGCTATTTGATATGCCACTTATCTTAGCACAAGTTTGTCAGATACAAATCTTAGCAATGCATTCGGAGAAACTTGGCTGTCGAAAACTCTGATATAAGAAAAATATTCCTCAAGAAACCAATCTACAACCTTCTCTAAATATTTAATCATTTGTAGAGGAAATATGAGAGGTGCTTGACCAAATATTAACTCATGCAGATCAATGATTACATTGTGTGATATTTCATAAAACGAATCCTTCATATTTTCTTCCCGTAACTTGTCATGGTAGAAATGAATATATTGGTAATATCTTGGGTTCCAACTCCAATTCATTAAAGGAAAAGGTGTCTTATAGCACACAACATCCATAATGTAATCAGACATACAAAAACTTGCAAATTCCCCTTTGGTTTTTCTTGATTTAAAAATTGTTATGTTTCTAACCAGATTGCTAGACAACAATTTAGCCCATTCAAAAGTTTATCCATTTTCAATTTTATCCAAAATAGGAACCCATCCTACCCAAAAGTGAGAAAAATATTTCAACCCAAACAATCTACACAATAACATTGCAACATACATAATATGGGTAGTTTAGGAAGAAGTTGAATAAATCCCATGAGCTAAATTAGTTCTAAACCTTGTTTCATCTCTCCATCAACCCTTAACAAATGAATGCAAACCATTTTCTTGTTGGGAAGTCTCTTACTCATTGAATTTGGAAATAAATTCTTTATTAAAAGCATTTTTTGGAGTAGCATAAAGTTTATACATTACCAGGAATCCTTAGCTCTAAAAGAACCTGTTATTGCAAAATATGTACTTTCCCAAAGCCCAAGGCAAGTGAGGTAAGATTGGTGTAACAAGGGGGTGACCTATCACTGTCACCTTAATAGGAAACCCCTTTATGTTTAAGAGTATGTTGGAATTACCCCAAGGGAGACATCCCTAGTGACCTAAAGGGTTGATGAAACTAGGGTTGATGAAACTAAGGAAAGGATGCAATAATACCTCCCTTTCATTGGTCACTCAAGTAAAAAGGTCTTATGTCTTAAAGAGATGAATCAAAAGTGATGGATGAAGTGTACCTTCCCAGAACAAGACAACAATAAAAGATATGGTAGTTTTCAAATACAAAATGATGTTAGTGCCTCAATAAGACAATGAACCTTTGAAATATAATATTGCTGATATAAAATTGCAACAATATGAAATTTTACAACAATAAGTATTTTATAACAGCTGCAAGAAATATGCCTCGGAATTGCTTGAAAAGAGAATGAAAAGGTAGCTTTTACTAGGAAAAATGATAATTAATTGTCACAAGCAATTTCTGAAGTGTCTAGCTAGCATTAAAGGTGAGTTTTGCTAAAAAAATATGTTGCAGTTAGATGGTTGTACCAATCTTTTGTAACAACAACAAATAGGTTAGTGATCTAGGCTAAACTAGGGTTAGAGATAGTTAGTAAAATCTCAGGAGAAGAATGTTTGAGTGTTTAATAAATCCTTCAATAAGAGAGAGGCTAGAAATAGTGCCTTATAGGGCTTATGGAGTCAAGTGGATGACTTCTTCTAAGGCTGCAAATCAATTCTGATAGTGCACACAAGTCTAAGAGGGATAATTCATAGGAAAAGTAGTAACTTAAGTCCCCCTATGCATTTTCCTTAAGAAACAAGATACTTGGGTGTAGGCAATTCTAGGCCCTAGCACCTTTCTCTCCTTAGGCTTCTTATGAGATAAGAACTCAAGCAAATATAACTAGGTCAAAACCTTAGAGTTCTAGGAAACTAGGGCTCTAGGGTTTCACAAGTTACTAGATCAATTCAATGAAAATCTTGACAAATAGAAAGTAAGAAAGAAACAATTTAAGTTCCTTACTTCAAGCATTAAGTAAATCATGCAATTTAATAATATTGTATGAGAAAATAAAACCATACATAAACCATTCAATAGATAACAAAAATTCATATTTTACCTACTTGCACCAAGAATAATCATGAAAATACCATGCAAGATCACCATAAAAGCTTCCAAGATTGATCCAACTTGCAAAACTTAAGCCTTATACAAGAGTGTGCCTCACAATTTCAGCCTATAGCCCTAACTAGGGTGCAATTTTCAAACCTCTCCTCTTGTGTGAGGAGTTGTGATTGTAAAAATGAATGTACTTTATGTTTTTTTATACAAAACTAGTGACTTTTAATTAATTTTAGATCAAAATAAGGCCAACCTGGCCAATTTACAAATAAATTCAAATTTTGACATAAATAAAATTAATTAACATCTAAAAACATCTCCAAGGGTAACATCATTCCCTTCTAGGGTGACGTTGAACCCTTAAGGTGGAATGTTGGGCTCAGGATGCAGAACGCTTGGCCTTCAGAGGCCCTAGATGATTCCCACATGTGCCACCTAGCTCACAACTACCTCCAAAATGTAAACCCTAGCTCTGGACGATGTCCAGGGTCATGATGGTGATGTTCTGGGATCTCAAAGGCCAACATCCATGTGGAAGAGAAAGATCCCCCTGGGTCTAGGTCTGTCAGGGTGTCTCCAAGGGAAACATCGTTCTTTCTTCCTGGTGCAAATATCTTATGTCTTCATGCCCTTGGCTGGGGTTACAACATCCATCTATGGGATTTAAGCCCTCATGAAAGTCTGAGCTAATCATTCCCTCATGTGTACATATCCACCGGGAAAGGTCCTGCAACAACAACAAGTACGCCCTCTAGGGTTTCATAAGTCACAAGGATCATAGAATGTAAATCACATCGAATTATTAAATTACCTAAAAATGTTCATCAAAACCCCTTAACCAAGACAAATGCTCAAAGACGTTATGCAATTTGACAAGTTAGGTTTGGAGAAGGTCTCATGATGTACTATTGGGCTAACCCTCCTTAATTTTGGGGTGTTTCCTAGGTGGGAGCCAATCCAGGTCATGTAAATGTATGAGATGGCATGGGGTAAGTGTTTGGGCATGGGGTGCATTGATAACATGGAAATGTAAGTCTTACTTGTGAGTGCCTTTGTAGAGAGTGATCTGCACCTTGTCATAGATGTTATTGTTTCCTATTCCATTTACTACCTTTTACTCTTAGCTTTATTGTCTTTTGATCTTTTTCTTTTGTGCTTCAAGGGAAGAGTTGAGGGACACTGCCCTGGCTTGGTGACCATAGGTGAAAGCATTATCCACAAACATTTCACGGAGATGAGAAGGTTGACTCGTGATGAGACCCCCTTTCTCTTGTCTATGCCACCAATAACCACTACCCTAGTTTGGTGACCAGATAGGTGGTAGTGTCATACTGCTACACAACCATGGTCATAATAGGTAGGCTCGTGATGAGACCTCCTATCCACCAACTAGTACCTTGAGTGTCTATCTATCTTTATGGGTTCCCTTTTCTTATTGAGAAGCCTTTTACTTATTTCTCGAGAATCCCTGGGTGAAGCATCTCAAAGGTTTGAATATTGGCTTTTAAATCTTTCTAGCTACTTTTACCCTTTGGGCCTTTATCCCCTTCTTCCCGCAAGAAAAGGTACAACCCTTCCTAGTGTGGCCAATCCCAATGCTCGGAAAATGGTGAGGGGAGATGAGATGAATAAAGATGGAAAGTGGTAATTATGGAGGGAACAGACAATGACCTTTCAAAGACCCACCCAGTAGAAACCCATCCTAAAGGGAGATCAAATTAATAGGGCACCATGTCACCCTTCTAGGTATGAACAAGTCAAAGAGACATGGGCGTATTTGTTATTAACGTTGATGGATTATGCTATTAAATGTGCTAACATTATATATTATCACCATATACTTGTGTTTCTTGGTTATTGAGGACTAGTTGTAGGTGTATCACTTTGGGTCGAGTGCTCAATGGTGGACTTCATCGAACGTCTTGATGAGGTAGGCCTTTTATCTTGTCTTGCTATCATATTTATTTATATAGAATACTTGGGATTAGAGTTGATTTCTGCAGTCATTTCCATCTGTTATGGTTTACCCCTAGCCATGGAGATATTTTCCTCGTAACAGGAGGTGCCTATACTCATCAAACGCCACCTTTCCTAAACTTTTTGAATGACGATACTTCATCTTAGGACCATAAAATGGAAATAAAAATTTACCCTTTGTTTGAAGACCTGCAATAGATGGATTAATGTCAATTATATGATGATATTATTTAAAAACTAAACATGCAACTTGATATCTTTAAACAATTATATAGTATATTTAAATATCAATAGAATTCTACATACCACAAAAATGTGTTAGTCCTGGGGCATCATGAATTGTCCATAAAAGTATTCCACAGAATTTAAATTTCTTCTCTCTGATTGGTTTATAGATGTCATACATAGTGATGTCAGCTAATAACTTCAGTAGCTCGTCGATAAGAGGATTGATATATACATTCATATCTTTAACTTGGTACTTACCTAATTGTTTGAAATTACACATAATTACTATAACCATGATATGTATATATAAGTGAATAAATAAACAAAAGATATTACGCAAAAAATGAAACAAATTAAAATGTTACATTCAAAAAATTAATGTAAACAAATACTCAGAACAATCATTGTCAACATTATGTGCTCCCTCTTTATTGACATCCAATGAGGAATGTTATTGTTGATAAAAAAAAATAGGCCACACTAAGTAAATATACCAAATCTCTTTGAATGGATTAACTTCGTCAACTGCCAATGAAATCCTAACATTACGAGGTTCATCTTTGAAATCTGCCATTTTTCCTCAATTTCCCTAAATGCATAACCATCGGGAGGAATTCGAAGAACACCATCTCCAATTTTGTAACATTCATGTTAATCTATAAATTGTGCTATGCTTTCACACCTGAACAATCCCTGCAAACGTGGAATTACCGGAATATGATGAAGAACCTTTCGAGGCACCCTTTTTGTTACTTGATCAGTTCGATATCTACTAATAAGACATTGCAGGCATTCTGTTTTCGAAGCATGTTGTCCATAATATATAATATGTTCATTAGGAAATGCATCTATAGTTTTATAATCCATTCCAACATATTTCATAATGGCATGCAAATCTCGATATGTGTGAGGTAAAATATTTGATGATGGTAACAAAAATTCACCTAACAATCTACAACATAAAAAATAACTAGTTGATTTAAAGAATATTAATCATAAAAATTGCATTCTTATTTTACACATTAATTAACACTAAAAAAAATAGAAAAAAGTCAACATTTATGTATATGAGATGAAACATATTACATACCTTAGGATCTGTGTCATACAAGTGTTCGACAAATCATTCATAACCTTTAAGTTCACTAGTAGCAATGTAGCAGAGATAATATTTTCTCTTGAGCCTTCATAAAGTCATTTATTTGCCTTTTTCTTATAGAGGTTCATCATAAATACCATCATTGTCCCCATCCCCATCCGAATGAGAAAACAAATATTGGATCATTTGATTTGTCCCATCATCTTCTTCCATGGTATAAATAACTTGATTTGTCCCATCATATTCTTCCATGAGATCCTCATTTGCTTGATCATGCTCCTCATCTTGTACAACATCATTTCTACTACTACTTGGTGCAATATTCTGCAGAATGTTAGAGGGCAACTCTAACTTTATAATTACAAATCATCATGAAAAATTAGTGTGTATAACAAATATTCAAATAATATACATGCATACATACATACATACATACATACATACATACATACATACATACATACATACATACATACATACATACATACATACATACATACATACATACATATATATATATATATATATATATATATATATATAATTTTATATAAAACAACAATATAAAAAAATAATAATGCATATATACATAATTACCACGGGACGATATTCATCTGATCTCCCATCAATGTGCCCATATTTCCTACAATGTTTTTTAGTTGTTTCTATTAAAATTCTTACGGGACATGTAGTGCAACATATTTTGCAAGGGAAATAACATCTACCATCACCCTTTTCACCCTCTTTACTTTTTTTCCCACCTCTAATATTCTGCAAGATTCTTCCGCACAAAAATACCATTTCTAAACTGTCGTTGTTATAGCAATATTATCGCAACACCTCTAATTTGAAAAATATTTATAGATATTTTTTTTGTTGCAAGAGCGATGAACATTGACCAAGTCAATGTTGAATTTTTCAAATAGTGTAACGGTCAATGTTGACCTTGTCAAACAGTGTAACGGTCATCATTGGATCATCTCTCTTGTGACGATAACCAAAGGTCGTCGCAAGAGTGACGAGAGTACAATATCTTCATGTCCGTCGCTCTTGATATGTATAGTTGGTTTCATCTCAAAAGTGATGAACACGGGTTGTATTTATAATAAAATTGAAAAATTCAGATCTTTATCTTCAATTTTGCGACGAAAGGGTACTTTCGTCGCAAGTAGTCATCGCAAATTTTTCAATATGTAGTAGTGACATCATTCCCAAAGGATGATGATCGGGGCCATGACAGTTCCATGTTAGATGGTATGAGGAAATTGAAGCCGCGTGGATGCCATGTGGCGAAGGGGGTGTCCATTAGCCAATGACACCCCAAAAACTTCGGAAGACGATAACTCTCGAACCAGTACTCAGTTTTGGATGAGTTTATAGTATTTGGAAATCTCTCGGATAGCAGAAGGAAATGGTTCCCTTATCCAAGGGATTCAGGAAGCTACAAAACCAAGGAAAAAATTATACCTCATCCCTTAAAAAGGTACTTAGTGATCGAGTGTGTTACAAAGTGGTATTAGAGCATGCTACAACACTTGGCTTGCATGGGCTCATGGAAGAGTCGATGAAAAAAAAAATATTAGAAAGAAACTTGAAGGGGAAGGACACCTTTCCCTACTCTATCTATCAAGAAATATTCAAACACTAGGCCTGGATGAGCCATAAATTAGTCACTGAATTGGTATAACAATGCAAAGATAAGCTTGGTAGAAAAGTTCATGTGGGTTGGAAAAGTTTAGTTGTTATCTACACTAGTGCCTTGATTGAGGTTTCATCCTCAAATTCTTGTAACAGAAAAGTTACATGTTGATGTGTGGCAAAGGGAGCATATTGTTGCTTTGGTAGAATGATAACTACTCCTACAAGAGTGGGATTATTTTGATAGGCACTAATAGCAAGACTTGGATGTAAAATATGGTGATGGCATAGATCATATGGTTAGTGATGATCTGACTATGGAAGCATAAGTAAAAGGTTGATGATGTTGAGTACATAGTGCCTTATGAGGATAAGGTGGAATGATTAATGAAATGTTGATCCTGAATGTGGTAAAGGAATTTTTGGGGCACTTCTAGATGACCAATGGGTCATATTAAAATTCAGTGGTGGATGGTATCCATATAAGGTATGGCTTGGTATGCTCAAGTAGCAATGAGGGGGAATCTAGAAAAGGATTCCCTTGATAAAAGGTTTGTTAACCAAAATTGGTTTGAGGCATGAAAGGGAATCTTGATAAGCTGCATTGTTTCCTTGAGCACTGCTGGAATTTCCCAGATAGTGTTTATGGGTTGTTGAATAGCTTTATACTAGTTGAAGGAAAAATGCCTTCTTACTGTTTGTTGTCATATGGAAAGGGAGACATAGTTATGATTATGTCTATTAAACTTACCCTAAGGATATCATGTGTATCACTTCAATCTCTTAGTAGAGAGAGTAGCTCAATGATGAGTATCTCTATGATAATTATTGTAAGAATGATTGGAAGACACCTGGGAGAAGGTTATGGAATTTTGAAATGTCCATGTGTGTGAATGACATGGAACAAGGTGCAAGCAATGAACTTTCATGTTGAACATATATCTATGTTTATGCATGCTTGAGTGCATGGAATGAATGCATTATAAGGTTTCCTAGTATGAAGATTTGTATGAAGGCCAAATAGATATGAATGAATGATATTAAATGTGAAATTGATGCACATGTATGATCTAAGAGTATATGTATACTAAAGGCACTATGTGACTGCCTAAATGAGTGAAATGTAAGGAAAGAACTTCACTTTCCAAGATTGAATGAATACCATGGATGCATGGTTGACTCTATTCTGATGATTCATGAAAGTTTTGTTTTGAATAATAGCTTGAGGGGAATGTGTTCCATTCCCTCAAGAGAATATAGTATAAATAGATGAAAGAGTAAATGAGAAAGGACGTTCTATTGTCATGATAAAAGGCAACATGATTATGCATGTGGTTAAGTGCATCATGGATGTAAGATAACAAAACAAGGAACATGTGTGGATAAATAACCTGGATGCATAATAAAGATGCATGGTTATATTCCTTGTGGAATATTTGGTAAACATTTGAAATGATAAATCTAAAGTTGACTCAAGGTTGAGGCCATCACAGATAGTGATGGATATGCAATAAGGAAGTTGCATGTTGAAGGAGTTCCCTGTGGAGGAGTTGTGTAAAGACTCAGTTAGGAGAATAGAGTCACAACCTTAACAACCGCTGAGAATTGGGAAATGGGTTGCAAGCATATATATATATATATATATATATATATAAGAATATTGGATTACATTTTAAAACATAATGCATGAATGGAAGACTAACAAACGAATGTTGATCATTATGATAACTGAATGGTAATGTGTAGAATGCATAGGGTCATGATTCATTATGAAAAAAATAATTCTATTGGATCATGTTGATGTATCCAAAAGGTTAGGGTTAGACTAACCAAGGTTGCTCAAGGAAAAGAGCAGGAAGATCCCAGCAGGGTGTAAATTGCAAAAGCAAAGAAGGGAAAAGGGGGAATAATTTTCTCACTTTAAAAACTATGAATTGCTTAACAAAGTTGTAGTCCTTAAAAGAGTATGTGAGTATGTT
>ML821499.1:23600-43030 GCA_009831015.1 Picea engelmannii
TACGAGACCTGACATCTGTTATGCTGTAAATGCTCTTAGCCAGTTCATGTGTGAACCTAAACATATACATATGGTTGCAGTAAAACATATCCTGAGATATGTTCGGGGGACTATAGCTTATGGTCTCAGATACACATCTAGTGGAGGTGTGATGCTTCATGGCTTTACAGATTTAGATTGGATGGGCAGTGCAGTGGATCGAAAGAGTACTTCTGGATATTGCTTCAGTTTGGGTTCAGCTATGATTTACTGGTCTAGCAGGAAACAGGGCTCCGTAGCCCAAATCGTTGCATAGGCATAATACATTACTGCTAGTGCTGCTGGTAGAGAAGTAGTGTGGCTCATGAAGCTACTTTCAGACTTGTTCAGTTCAGAGCTTAAACCCACAGTCATCCATTGTGACAATCAGAGCTGTATAAAGCTCACTGAGAACCCTGTGTTTCATGATAGATCGAAACACATTGAGATGAGATATCATTATGTCTGGGACATGGTTCAGAAGAACGTTCTCAACATTTAGTATGTTCCGACAGTAGAACATACAACATAAATTTTTACCAAGCCACTGTCTTTGACAAAGTTTGTATACTTTTGTGACAAGCTTGGTGTAGCCGAGAATGCCACTCTTGCTGAGAGGGAGTGTTAAATTTATAAGAAGCTGCAAGATCCATTCTCCTGGAGGATGGCTAAGACCCTAAACTAGATCTAGGGCCCCCAGTGCACTCTTGGGGTACTTGGTCTGGGACCAAATAGTCAGTGCCACAGAAAAAGACCCTTGTAAGGGCCCCCCAGTATACGACTGGGGTTCTTGGTCTGGAACTAAGCAGTAAAGACCCCTGAGAGGCCCCCCAGTATATGACTGGGCTTCTTGGTCTAGTACCAAGTATTTAAAGCCCCTAAATAAGTCTAGGGCCCCTAGAAATGTCCAGGGTACCCATGCTTATGGCATGGGTTGATCCTTGGTCTTTGACCTTGGTGGATAAGACCCCAGAAAAAGTTCTGGGGCTACTTGATCCTCTATCAAGTATTTTGTTGGTGCATGACCTTCCTTGAAGAAGGACATAACCACATGAGGGATACGTCCCATATGCAATAATGATAAAGTAATAAGTTCACCATGCTAAATGAAGGAATGAGTATTGCCACCTTTCTAACCCTCCCTTGCCTTTACTTGTGTTGGTTTGGGGTTTTAATGTTTTTTAAGGGTAAATTAGATTTAAATTATATCATGTTTAAATTACCTAATTTAAACATGATATTTTAATAATATTTCTAATCTAACTTTTCCCTAACCCAAACTATAAAATAGAACCTCCCCTCTCATATCACTCACCTCCTGCATCACTTGTTTTCTAAGTGTGTTCGGACCTCTCCTAGCTGCGGCTCCTCTCTGCTATTGAAGTTACGGCCCCCTTTTGCTATGAGTCAAGTCTTCTTGCTGTGGCCTCTTCTAATTTTCTGTTGCAGACTGTTGTGGTGTGGTTGCGGCTTCTCTTGAGTGCTGGATGTGGGGTGTTGCCCCTCTATTTCCAACTGTGGTAAACTTGTGTGGTGTGTGGCCTCTTCATTCTCTGTTGTGGCTGGGTTCTAGGGTGCGACTCTTTATTTTCTGCTGAGGATGAGTTCTAGGGTGCGGCCCCTCTTCTGCTCTGTTGTGTAAAGCCTATAGGGTGCGGCCCCTTCTTGCTGTGGTGTATGTGTAGGGTGCTACCTTTTACACTATTGTGTGGGGTACTGTTGTGGCTCGACCTCTCCTCCTCTCTGCTATAATGTTATTTCTGCTTAGATCTCTCTTTTGAGCCATGATCTCTTCTAAGTCACTCCTCCTGTAAAGGTTTTTGTCCTCAGTTTCTTTGTGTGAGAGATTTGAGTGTTTTTAAGCAAACTTGTATGATGGTTTCAACCTTGTGAAGACCTTGTTGGTTTTGTTTCCTTGGTGGCAAGAAAGATCCTTCACCTATTGGTAAGAGATCCAACCTATAAGGTGGATCTATGAACTGAACCTTTGTCTGATCATACTACAAATGGTTCTACATCTCTTGTGGTTACTGTGCTTTCTTCAGAGGTAAGGTTGATGTGCCAAGTAAGCTGCTTACTCATCATTTTCAGATCTGGATCTTGTCTTAACTTCAGTATTGTTTGATCCTTTTAGTTTTGTACTTCAGCTAGTAGATCTAAGTTATATGTATTGAGTTTATTCTGTCTATAAGTTAATTTACTGTTTATTATCATATTGGTCTTAGATCTACATATCTGTATAATATTTTGAGATCAATCTTATAGATCTGTTTTCACTGTCTTGTTGTATCTTGCACTGTTCACTGTTCAAGTAGTAGAGTTCTTATTTAACTCTTGCACAATAGATCTGATTATTATTACCGATCTTTAGATTTAGTTTTACTGAGTTTATTACTGTCTCATCTTAGATCTCCTAAATCTGTATACTAGTTAAAGTGTTTGAGTTTGTTGAATCCTAGATCTAGTTGTTTTATTCAATAAAAATAAAAAGATATTACTGTTTGCTTTACTGCCCTAATTCTAACAGGTACCAATGATTTTAAACTTAACATTCCCCCCTTCGTTGGATTGCACCCAATGTTTAATGTGGACCTCCTTCGATCATACTTTCCACCCTTATTGGACACCTTAGAGATAGCATAACAATTGACACCAATAGAGCTCAACCTTGACTTCATGGAACATACATCCACTAACCAGATTGTGGACACATAGGTCAAGGGAAATCTCTAATAGAAGCTTCAGATTTATCTGGTTGTCAAAGTGGGGCAACTCCTGCACCAAGGCAGGTGGCTCACTCGGGGCCAAATTCAGCAGAAGTTTCCTCATCTAATGGGGGAAATCAATGCAATGGAGACCATTGCTTCCTAAGTAGGGGGGATTGATCCAGGTGGATATTGGTGGCCACCCATCTCTTCCATATTTCTCACATACAAATTTCATATTGGCAGTTATGTTTTTTTATCTTGGCAGTTTTTTTTATAGCTTTTTGGGTCCTAAACTTCTGGGGTCATTTTGAGGCCCTAAACAACATTTTTTGGGCTCGCCAAAGTCATATTGTAGACAGAGTCATAGTGTGATAGAATAATGTGTATTCCTTGGATATACCTTTCCAATGAGCTATCGTGCACCTAAAAAAAATATCGTATGCAAACGTTACGACCCCGGGAAGTTGATGTACCAACTTACCCTAACGGGGCCCACATGACTTTTGGCGCTTCATCTGCTAGGGTTATATTTTTGGATGTCTAGGGTTTTGGAATTCATGCTTTATATAAAAATTCCTTTGGGAGCCTCATTGTACTCATCTTATTGCTAATGAGAATATCCTTCACATCTATTCTCAAAGATAAGATGCCACCATTCTAGTAAGCTTGTTTTAGTATGCATTTTTACAATTTCAACATATTCTTAATAAAATTGAATTGTTACTGTATCTGTGTTATTATTCACTGTATCTCTGTGTTAATATTATAGATCGGTGTTTTCATTTCATTTTTCTCATAAATCCAGATCAACATCCTTCTTCAACATATCCGTAATGACCCTAATAATCTCAATACAATTAGGTATGAATCTCCTTAAAAAGTTGATTCTACCTACGAAGGACTATATGGATTTTTGTTTCTAGGAATATCAATCTTTTGGATACCATTCACCCTCTCATGATATATTTTAATTCCTCATGCAGGTACAGTATGACCAAGGAGTTTGCCTCCATGCATAGAAAAATGAGATTTCTTTGGGTTTAAATATATGCCATACCTTATGCATTTATTAAATGTCTTCTTGAGGTGTTGCAAGTGTTCATCATCATTTTTTGAGAAAACAATGTTGTCATGAAGATAGATCATTATGAATTTATCCTTTTCTCCAATGAAATCAATGTCCATTTCTCCTTGGAACATAGCCCCTACATTCATCAACCCAAAATAAATATTGTCGTACATGAAGGTACATCATGGAGTAGTAAAATAAATTCTCTTTTTTAACTTCTTCAAATACTGCAATCTGATTGTATCCAGAATACCCATATAACATGGTGATCCTTTGAGCACCTACCACTTTCTGCAAAATGTGATCCATTTTTGGTAATGTATAGTTATCCTTGAGTGAACATCTGTTCATATTTCTAAAATGCACACATAACCTTATTTCACCATTTTTCTTCCTATCTGGCACCAAATTTTCCACCCACTCTAAATATATCAAAGGTACTATAATATTAGCATGTACTAGTCTTTTTAACTCTTTTTCAATGCTAGGAAACAATATAGAATTAAATTGTCTCATTTTCCTCCTGAAATGTTTAGAGCCCATTTTCAAAGGAATTTTATGCTGAATTATGTCAGTGTCAAAAATATTAAGGTATTCATATGACCAAGCAAAAATATCAGCAAACCCCTCATAAGTTTAACATACTTTCTCTTCTTCTCTTCTGACAATGCTTTGGATAGTTTAATAATCTTTGGATCCACAACAATACCAATATTGCAATCAAACACATAATGTTCTTGACTCTGTATTGAATATTTTTCTAAAACATCATTGTTGTCAAACAATTTTTCCAATGGGACCAGATATTTTGGAATATGATTTGTCTTTAAATCCATAATTTTATTCCCTTCTACCTTATTCTGAAAAGGAACATTTGATTGAATTTTTGTCTCGTCATTTTCATTCTCTTGGTCAATAGAAATTGCAAAAAATTCATCAATAATTTCTAGAAATATTTTTAGTTCATGGTCATCACTGAAAATCTTCTAGTGTTTGATGTTATTATGCAACCCCCCTCTCCCCTTTGGGGTTCTACAACCTCCCAATCTTTTCCCTTCGGGGTTCTGCGACCTCCCAGTCTCTGGATCGTTCCAAGTGTCGAGTCAGATTGACTCCGTGGGCTCCTGAATGAACCCATAAATTATGCATAGGTCCACTTTTCCTCCTTTTGGCATAGATCCTGTGATACCCACACCTTCTTTCTGTACATTCTAGCGCTCTTCAGTTCACGGATGCTAGCTCCTCTATACTAGACCCTTCCTTCATATGACCCTGGGCTATGAACTTTTGCTAATGCACGATTGTAGGCGTGGGCAAGAGTGGTTTTAGAACAACCCATGTTTCTCCCCGCAATCCTCCTCCATCTACCACGTATATGCCTTCCAAAACCGTTGTTGAAATCACGGTCTTCTCAAGGATTATTATCGTCCAAGCATGTCTTGACCCCACAATATTTCTCGATTGTCGATCTCACGATCCTTTGGCGCTAACTATGATCGATGACTATTATCGATCTCCGTTACACTCTTCTTTCCTCCTTCCACGCGTCTCCATAGATCTCTACGATCTCTCAACACGTAGTCCTACTTGAATCAATGACTGTTGTTGACTCCGCCTTTCCTTGCTCCGGGAATTTCAATTCTCAAACTCCAGTCTCCTCTGAGTGACAATATTCTGGAGTGGAAGATCTGTTGCCACCTTTCCCCTTGAATCTATGACTAGGATCTCCTCCGTGAGTCTGGCCTTTGGGAATCTCAATTCTCAAGTTCTCACCTCTGCTGACTGGGCATCTCCCGTAGTGGAAGATCTGCTGACATGTATATCTCCAATCAACGGTTGTGCTCTTGCTTTGGGTCCTTGACCTCCTCGACCAGATTAATGGTCCTAGAATCCTCCTCTTGATCAACGTTCGAGATCCTCTTCGGGTTCCAGACTTCTCAGCTCTCAAATATCAACCCTTTTCCTTCTATCCAATTACGTGAAATCTTTCCACATGTCCTCTAAAATATGACGGCTATGAATTTCTCCAACACTTTACCTGGAGTTCACAGATTTCCATCACGTATCCTCTCCTGGTCTGACATCTCAGATTCACTTCAGGCAATCTGACGACTCATAATCTCTCTGGCCTTTGGTGCTTCCGATATTCGGTTTCCCGATGATTCGGCTGTTCGACTCCCCAACGCTTTGGCTCTTCAGTGCTTCGGGGCTATTTCGGTTCTCAAAACTGAAACTCCAACGTAACTTTCCTCGGAGCTCACTATCTGGGAACAAGTGTCCCTTCACATATCGACGAATTTCGGCTCTTCGGGCTTCAACTGCTTCAAATGTTCCACCTTCGCCTCCTTCTGGATCTCACGATCTGTTGACACATATCCCTTCTTGATCCAATGGTTCAGATTCTCCTTTCACAAATCGATATTTCGCGAGTTGCGATCTCCAAGTCACAACTTCCTTCACATTCTAGACTTATGAAATTATGATATTTTTGGTCATCCAAATCTGACGGTTCGCGCTCCTCTGGATATAACGGTCTAGATCTCCCTTTCACATATTGGGATTTCACATTTCGTGAAATCAGAGGATCCTTCACCTTTCTACTCCCGATCCCCGATATCCCATAATTATAACTAGAGAATTGACGACCTAGATCTCTCCTCGATCGATGACTATGATCTTTTCACGAGTTCACACTTCGTGAATTCTCACAAGTAGGTCCTTTGACTTCTCTGATCTACAAGTCAGCGAAACACTGATCACTTTCCACGCTTCCCTTCCGATGGACGGTTCTGATGATGTTGAGACTTCACGATTTTTCAAAACCCTCTCTCCTATGCACTACAAAGAGTTAAAACCCATGCACATTACTCTGGATCCAATGGATATTGATCCATGCACTCAGATATGACGGCTGAGATTTGTTTCCCTTGCGCTTGTTTCTCCTCTGCCTGGACGTAGATCTAACGGTCCAGGTTCTTCTGCACAACCGATCAGACAATTGCTGTCACTACTCGTCCTGAGCTTCCACCTTCTCCTGACTTAGAAGATTTTTTCAATGTTCGAAAGGTCTCAGCATTTGAACTTCTTCCAACAGACCCAACTCTTGGTCTCGCTTCACTCTTGTAGCATTATTCCTCCTTTGAGCTTTTGGAATTAGAATAAGTTCGAATTTTTCGCAACCTCTGAGTTATCCCTTCTAATCTTGATCTCCTCAAATATTTCGATCTCCCATGCACACCTTGCGTTCTCGGGATTTCGTCAAACTCAGTATCTCGAAGGATTTCTTGAACAAGAAATACTTCTCTCCCTGTTGGTTTTCTTCTACTTGATGCACTCTTTGCATAGATTCTCCTCACAGAGTATTCAGTAACTCAGTTTCTCCCGAAATCGACACAGAGTTCTTCTGTGCACACTTGCATCGGCTCAATGCCCACTTGGCAGAGCTTCGACGAAGTTCTCAGTAACTATGTTTTATCTGTGCTTATTTCGCACAGTCCCCCTTCTAAGGTATTCAATAACCTTGAGGTTCCTCTTGATCTTGTGATCATTGTGGTGTGCCCTCCTGGCACGTTCTTTTCTGACTCCACAGAGTTCATATGCGCACTCCTTGCACTGGCTACAAAACCTCAGATGTTATGTTGTGCATTCCTTGCACAACCTAAAGAATCCAGAATGATATTACAAGACTCAATGAATATAAATGAAATATATCTTCCTACTATAAATAAAGATTATCATATATCTACAAAATTCATTCATGAAACACATAAACACACAATATGCATGAAAGACTTCTTTTCTATTATCTCTGTGTGTCTATATAGATGTTTACAAAACTGGATTGTAACAAAGTCCCAGTTCTCTCAAGATCTCTCTCTCTAAAAACTATTCTACCTCATCAAGAATCTTTACCCAAACCTCTCTATCATTCTCCACCTATCTGCCTTATGAAATATGATACAAGATCTCCTTACAAAAGAGGGTCTCTGCAAGCTCGTCCTCTCTCACCTAACCTCATCTATTACATTGAAGTTTTCATAAATGTTTACCCAGACCTGAAAATGATCTGGGCCTTCTACAAGCAACCTTTTAAATGAAATCCAACCAGTACTTGTATAAAGGCATGGCATGGAATTTACAACCTTACAACAAAAAAATCCGTATAGGATTATTGCAAATTTAAAAAAATGGGAGGTTTAATGCCTCTCCCTTTCTCCATTGTGTGTTTGCATGCTGACACATTTGCTGAGGTGGAGCGATTATCCTGCATCATACTCCCCTGCTAGGAAAAGCATGATCTCCTACTCATGAGCTCCTCTTCTCCAGTGTTGAAATCCTCCTGGATCCCAAACTCTTCCTTGGAGTTTTCCTCTTGCTCCTCTGCTTAGTTATTGTTGTTGTTTTTGTTGTTTCTTCTGCATCTTCTTCTTCTTCCGTTTCTTCACTGCTGTTATGGAAGGCTCTCTTCTGTTCAACTCCTCTCTGTTGACTGCTTCTGCTGACTTCAACATCATTTTCTTGATTCCCTCTATCACTCTGTCTAGCTGCTCCAGTGGCTGTCTCTTCTTATGTAGTCTTATCTGCCACACTTCCTTCTCCTCAATGGGTAGATCATATTGATCCCCCATATCATTTTCTTCTTCTTTTGTGGAATTATCCTACCACCTTGCTGCACATTCCAACCCTACAGTCTCATCATCAAGTTGTTTCTCAGCTTACTCTTTTGATAGATTATCTTCTGTCAGTTCTTCTTGTGTTGGTATATCTCCAACTCTTTCCAACCATTCCTCTGGTTGGTACACTCCTCCATATCTCTCCAACTTGACCTGTTGGATGTGCAAGATTTGCACCATTACCCTTCTCTCAATGGCTTACAGTTCTACATACAGATCAACAAAGTCCATGCTGTCTTCTTCCTCTTCTTCTATAAGCTCCAATGCTACAACCATCTCCTGTTCGACTTCTTGGCTAAAATTTTTGAGAAATTCGGCTGAATTCTCTTCTCCTTTTGTTGGGGTAGTCATCCGTGTATGCTCCATTTCTTCCCCTTTGACAGTTTCTCCTGGCTGTCTTTCTTCTTTTTCTGCACTTTCATCATGTTCATTGGTCTCTACCTAGCTATTTGGTAGGAATATCTTTATTCCTCCAATAATTAAAATGCTCCTCTGATCCTCCTCTTGGACGGTGAAAGTTTTTAACTTGTTATCATATTCATTCACATGGTTTGAAAATCCACATGAATCTCCATATATCAATACTCCTTTATAACATGAACTCACTCCTGAGCTCCTGAGACTTTCATACAGTCTCATCTCCTTCTCCCTGCCCACCTGGCAATTTGGGAATTTTCCACTACCCACCTGACAGTCTATGAGATCAACCGATCCCATATCGTTGCCCACTTAGCAATCTGAAATTTTGGCACTGCTCCCCTAGCAGTATATGAGACCTCCACCTGGTTTCTTTCCATTGCCCACCTGGAAAATTGAAAGTACATTTATGCCTACTTGGCAATATACGAGATCTTCATCTGACCTCTTCTCCTACTCATTGCTGATATTTCTCCCAGTCTTCTGTTCACAGATGTGAATCAGTTCCTTCTCTATATCACTGAGGGTTTCAGCATTCCTCAACCACCTTCTCATCAAACTTCCCTGTCCTTTGGCTAATAATTTATGAACATGCCATTTTTCTTTCTTCTTCATGGGCCACTCATACACCCAATGCTCTTTTGCATTGCTATGAATTTTTAATGTCAACTATTCCATCTTTGTTCTTATCTCACTGAGCTCTAAATCCATTTTTGGATTGCTTTTCTTCTTGTGGTCTTCTCTTCAACCATGCTCATGGCATTCAGTAGCCATTTCCACCTTTTAACTTCCTTCCTAGAAAGTCTATGGATTACTCTTCATCCAAGAGCACCTCCATATTCTCTTACATCTCACTCGACTGTTTAAAACTTTGCTCTTGCATCCATGCAACAACCTTCTTACAGAGAATCAATAATCGACCCTCCTTTCACCTGTTGTCTACAAGAAAAATCCTGTTTATGATACCACATGATGTTATCAGGTCATCTCCTTTCATCGTCTCTCCTTTATCTATTGTTTGTAAGCAAGGCTCAGTCTTCTAATTACCTCTGTTGCCTACATAAATCAATTCTGAGCTCTGATACCACCTGATGCAACCCCCCTCTCCCCTTCAGGGTTCTGCAACCTCCCGGTATCTTCCCTTCAGGGTTCTGCAACCTCCCGGTCTCTGGATCATTCCAAGTGTCGAGTGATATTGACTTTGTGGGCTCTTGAATGAACCTATAAATTATGCACATGCCCCCTTTTCCTCCTTTTGGTGTAGGTCCTATGATACTCGCACCTTTTGTCTGTGCATTCCAATGCTCTCTAGTTCACGGATGCTAGCTTCTCTTTACTATCCCCTTCCTTCATATGACCCTGGGATGTGCCCTTATGCTAATGCACAATTGTGGGCCCGAGCAAGAGTGGTTTTAGACCAACCTGCTTTTCACCCCAGAATCCTCCTCCAGCTGCCACGTATCTCCCTTCCAAAACGTCATTGAAATCGTGGTCCACTCAAGGATTATTATCGTCCGAGCATGTCCTGACCTTGCAATCCTTCTCGATTGTCGATCTCAGGATCCTTTGGAACTTCCTGTGATCAACGAATATTATCGATCTCTGTTCCACTCTTCTTTCATCCTTCCATGTCTCTCCACATATCTCTACGATCTACCGACACATAGTCCTGCTCGAATCAATGACTTCTATTGACTTCACCTTTCCTTCCTCTGGGAGTTTCAAGTCTCAAACTCCACTCTCCTCTGTGTGACAATATTCCAGAGTGGAAGATCTGTTTCCACCTGTCCCCTTGAATCCGTGACCATGATCTCCTCCATGATTCTGGCCTTCGAGTCCTTGACCTCCTCGACCAGATTAATGGTCCTAGAATCCTCCTCTCGATAAATGGTCGAGATCCTCTTTGGGTTTCAGACTTCTGAGCTCTCAAATATCAACCCTTTTCCTTCTCCCCAAATATGTGAAATCCTTCCACATGTCCTCTAAAATCCGACGACTATGAATCGCTTCGGAAATTTACTTGGAGTTCACAGATTCACGCCACATCTCCTCTCCTAGTTCGACGACTCATATTCACTTCGGGTGATCTGACGACTCAGAATATCTCTGGCCTTTGGTGCTTTGGCTCTTTGGCTCCCCGACGCTTTGGATCTTCGACACTTCGGGCTTTGGCTATTTCAGTTCTCAAAACTAAAACTCCAACGTAAATTTCCGCGGAGCTCACGATCTTGCGACAAGTGTCCCTTTGCAGAACGATGACTTACATCTCTTCGACTCTTCGAGCTTAAACTATTTTAACTCTTCCACTTCCACCTCCTTCTAGATCTCTTGATCCATTGAAATGTATCCCTTCTGGATCCAACAGTTCAAATTCTCCTTTCGCAAATCAGGATTTCACCAGTTGTGATCTCCAAGTCATAACTTCCTTCACTTTTGTTGGTCCTTGAACAAGTTTTGGGAGTTTCTTGGTCATATTGACCTATTTTGGGACTTCTACAACCTGTTGAAGGAGGAGCACAAGATGAAGCAGAGATCACGGGATCTCGGCCCACTTTTGGATTTTTTTTGGGTTTTGGGGAATATGTAACGTGAATGGGATTTTGGCCCATGGGTTTACCCATGTTTAGGCCTATTTTGTATGTATAAATAGAAGGATAGGCAATGTAAGAAGTATTCGAATAGTATATCTATGTGATGTAGGCTAAGTGCCAAGAGTTGGATCTGTGTGATTAAGGCTTTGTTCATTTTGTGTAAGACTTGCAGAGCTGAGTGCAAGTCCTTGTGCAAGACTATATACAACTTAGTGTTGTAATGCAAGGAAGAAGGATCTAGCGAGCTGCACATATCTTCTGTCCTGTGCATACTAAGGGTTTTTATGGCTTTGTTCTTGTAACCAATTGACTGAAGAAAATAAAGAGCAAGAGTTGGTGGACGTAGCCCCAGGGTGGGGGTGAACCATGTAAACACTGTGTTATGTGCTTTGTGCTTTGTCTTGATGTGTTCACATGTTATTTGCTAAGTGCTTTGTTATGTTTAGATATATCTACTTATGCTTTGTGCTTATGATATGTGAGGATATTAGATCTGATCAAGATAGTCATTCTTAGTGCTTGATATGCTCATTTTGATCCATTTATATGCTAAGTTCTTAAATATTGTAGACTATTGTGAATGCTGCGAAGCTCTGTTTTATCAGCAAAGTGAATAGTGATTGCATATCAAGGGACTGACGGTGCTAAGAGATGTATTAAGTGTTATAATCACATATCTGTGTCCCAACTAAGGTTGCAAACACCTGAGTCTTGCAACCACCCCTGCCTCTACCTCGGGTGAGACTTCATTTGCTTCACAGGTGTTACCGAAAGGGCTGGTAGTTAGGGCTTTGTTGGTGTGTTGTTGTAGCATTGAATCCTGGGTCTGCCCCTGTGCCAAAAAATGGTTCCATTTTCGGGACCTGAAGCTTTGATTGTTTGGAACTGAGGAAGAAGAAGCTTGGTGCAAAAAGTTGACCTGAAAGCCTCGTGCAAAGATCTGTGCCCTAGTGAGCAGTGTTATACTTGATCTATAAAGATCTGTACTGAATAAAAGAGGTTGGATCTGAAAGAAAGAAGCTCGATCTGAAGAAAAGAGGCCGGATCTGAAGACAAGAAGTAGGTTCTGAATGCTTTGTGCTCTAAGAAAGGTAAAAGTGAGGACGTATGATTAAAAGAGGTAAGATCTGCAAGCTCTATGCTATGATAAAGGTAAGAATAGTTAAAAGTTTTCGATCTGGAAGCTTTGTGCTCTGTAGAAGTAAGATAAGTGAAAATTTTTGTTTCTATTGTATGGATCTAGGTATGTTTGATAGATTATATCGTAGTTTGAAAACTAGGGAATTAATAGATGAAAGAAGGTTTGATATGAGTAGATCTGATAAGAATAGTGAAATATATGTTATACCTATGCATAGAAATAATGTTTGGACTAACAAATGGATGCAGGATCCCAGAAAGAATTTATTGTAGGTTAGCTCATATGATCCTAGTGCACAGTACAGAAGAAGCTAGGGATCATTTAAAAGAAAGAGAGGATTAACCCTCTATTATAGTTGCAAAAAACGGGGACATCTTGCTAAAGCATTCCCTGGGAGAAGACCTAGTTGTCTTTGTTGCAAAGATGTGGACCATGAAGTATTGGATTGCCCCAGAATGATTGCTAAGATTGAAGGAATGAATCTGAATCAAGAAAACCCTAAGGCATTTCCAAAGGATATAGCAGAATCCCAGAAAGAATCAGATAAAATATTGCTACAGATGAGAGAAACCTTGAGTGACCACTGACATATTATATTATCATAGATCTTTAAAGACAAGGAACTCCTTGAAGCAAGAATAGGAGACTTCGACATTGACTGTGTTCTAGATGAGGAAACATAGGTGCATGTCATGACTGAGAGAACTTGGGAAGCTATAGGTATGCCTGCTTTGACTCCATCATTAGGAGGAACATGTTTATTCAGAGGAAAACTGGTAAAAATGTATGGAAGGCTCACTCAGATACCTATGGCTGTCAATGGAACATCGATAGAGGAAGATTTTGAGATTATTCAATTTATTGAGGACAACGCCCCGTTTACCATGTTAATAGGAAAACCTTGGATTGACAGATATCAATCCAGGCGAAACAAAGAAGAAGAAGTCCCGGAGTAGAAGAAACAAGAGTTAAAATATTTTATGATTAGAAGAATCACATACTTGATTGAAGAATAGGAGAATAGATCGAAGCTATTTGACACTAGAGACCCTGATGTCGAAGCTGTAAGAACACTAGAAGACCCACAGAAGACTAAAGTACTTACTCCAGATAAAGAAGAGGTATTACCCTTGAATCCTAGGAAAGAATCTCAACATCTTAGTGACTATGTTAAAATAAGATAAGAATCAGAATGGAAAAAGACATACCGAGACAAAGATCACTGGAAAGAAGGCTAGAAAGCTAAGTAAACGGAGGGCTAAGATTGAAAAGTTACAGAAGATTCCAGAGGGAACTTCGTAGATAGAAAATTTGCAGAATTGGAGCTTCGTTGAGATATCAGAACAACGACACATGGTACTTTGCCAAGGCGAAGCAATATAGCTGTTGGGGCCAATATATCCATTCGACTCCCACTCTGAACGGGTCAAAAATCATTTACAACTCGACACTAGACCGTTGGATTTCACCATAATGGAAAAAACAAGAGTTAATGAGGCTTCATACCCGTTACAAGAAAACTGTTTCCAAGTTGCCTACTTATCCCGTCGTGCCATGCATAGATAACACTTTTTCTAACTGAGAATTTGAAGCCCGCAAACTAAGAGAATTGTATACAATGATCATTGCACTATTGTTGTTTGTTCTAGTGTTGTATCTAAGATCATTGTGACCGCGATAATTTTAATCCCTACTGCGTATGTCCGACTAGCTCACCACAATTGAAGAATAAGTAACGGAAGTTCTCCTCAAATTAATGACTGAAAGAGTCATGTCGGATAGAGGAGTGTCTACAGGTGTACAAGCATCTTCGACGAGAGGACTGCCGGTCTCTCCGTCCACTGCTCAAGCCGGTCCATCCCAACCAGTAGATGAAAAGAAAACTAAGCATAGGGATGATCTCGCAAATGATAAGTTAATCTCGAGTATACTACCCACCTATCTACCACCTCTGAGCGGTGAAATAAATCAAGATAGTGTGCCCAGAGATTTTGAGTACACTTTGGTCACAGCGTACCTCCCAAAGGGGATACACACAGTGAGCACAAACCAGGATAAGATCACAGTGTTGAAGTTTAGTGACTTCAACCTCGACGACAGGAATTTTTATAGCATGATCATCCCACATAAGTATTTGACCAGAACAAAGGGAAAGAATTCAAAGATAATTCCTCAATCATGGACCCATAACCTCGCGTAGTCCACACTGCTCAACATCATGAATATCCCGCACTTCGGAAGGCATCACGAAGTGAATGCATGAGTCAAACTACTATTTTCCTTATACCATTGAAGATACTTATGGGTAAACCACCGTATCATAGTGGATCTGATGTTGATCAATCGGATCACAGGACTAAGCATGCAATGCCTTGACCCACATGATTTTTATCCGAGAAAAGCCATGGATCACGCTCTTGTGCAGAAGATTAACGACACTTACGACAATGTCGAGGAGGGAAGGTGAGGCTACAAGGTAACTTCTATCCAGAGCGGCGCAGTGCGCCTCACCTACCAATTGATCTCATAAAAGTTGGTGCAAAATAATTGACCCACCCAAGTCACGGGGTTCGTAGTCGACCTCGCAGGGAAGTGCCTAGAAGGAATTCAGATGAATTGGGCATAGTACCTAGTAAACCAATTGCAACTCGATTGTATGGAAGCGCAAGATCAAGGATACGAGTTCCACTTCAGCTGGCTTCTCATACTGGTCACTTTCATCGCATGGGAGATGCCAGAAGGTGAGACCTTCCCGGACATCGATCCGTTTGAACCTCTAGCCGCGAAGTTCAGTACACCGTGGTACTCGAATGACATGAATAAGAAACTACATTCAAATGTCGTGTTCCAAACATATTACAACCAAATGAAGACAACTATCTAGCTTGAGCCTTGTATAACCCCGAACACTCTCCATAGGTTCAGGCCCTTGATGAAATTCAACGAGGACTGCCATTTCATCTATATCACAGTGCGTGCTAATGATAACAAACAACATCTGCAATCATACTACAAGTTGACGGAGGAGGATTTGGAGGAAATCACCAAGGAATGGTCGGCAGACCTCCTCATCCCAGCAGACCCTGCGGAGCTATCTAATATTGGCAGTCCAGAAGCAGCACACGATACACTTGGATCGAGCAAGACCAAGGAAAATGAAGAAGCTCAAGATGTAAGTAGTACCTAAGAGAAGAGTTCTTCTATCTCACCTGAGAAAGGAGGTGATGAGGAGAGATATATGCCACATAAGTGGAATAGAAGAAAGGCAAGGTTACACCACCTCGTGATGAGGAGGACCCCTCGAAGAAAAGGAAGGTTTCCCCTCAGAAACCTTCTTCAAGGAAGAAATCAAATGCAACCAGGACCAAATTTGAGACCATCCTCACCTCAGATGACTTCAACTTCATCGTCGCAACACTGAATGATGCTTCACTAGAAATAATAGAGAAGCAAGAAGCTAAGCAGGAGGAGGTGTTCAATCGGATCAAGGTTGAACTTCAAGGAGTGCAGCAGGCACTACAGTCCAGCAACGCAGTTTCCACCGCGCCTCCATCATTAGAAACACCAAAACTAAGTGACGAGCCAACTCAACTACACCGCATCGCTGATACAAAAAAGAAGCAAGTTGAAGCAACTCAATCCAAGCTCGAGGCGTTCGAGGTAGAACTAGGCAGACCAGAGTCACTTGGGACGAGTCACAGGTGAGTGTTGGGGGCCTGTTGTCCCTTGAACAAGTTTTGGAAGTTTCTTGGTCATTTTGACCTATTTTGGGACTTTGACAACCTATTGAAGGAGGATCGCAAGACAAAGCGGAGATCATGGGATCTCAGCCCACTTTTGTATCCTTTTTGGGTTTTTGGGAATATGTAACAGGAATGGGATGTCGGCCCATGGGTTTACCCATGTTTAGGCCTATTTTGTATGTATAGATAGAAGGATAGGAAATGTAAGAAGTAGTCGAATAATATATCTATGTGATGTAGGCTAAGTTCCAAGAGTTGGATTTGTGTGATCAGGGATTTGTGCATTCTGTGTAAAACTTGCAGAGCTGAGTGCAATTCCTTGTGCAAGACTATAGACAACTTGGTGCTGTAACGCAAGGAAGAAGGATCTAGTGAGCTGTGCAGATCTTTTGTCCTATGTAGAGTAAGGGTTTTGATGGCTTTGTTCTTGTAACCGATTGACTAAAGATAATAAAGAAGAAGAGTTGGTGGACGTAGCCCCAGGGTGGGGGTGAACCTGCACGTAAACATTGTTTTATGTGCTTTGTGCTTTGTCTTGATGTGTTCACATGTTATTTGCTAAGTGCTTTGATATGTTTAGATAGATATACTTCTGATTTGTCCTTATGATATGTGAGGATATTATATCTGGTCAATATAGTCATGCTTAGTGCTTGATATGCTCATTCTGATCCATTTATATGCTAAGTGCTTAAATACTGTAGATTAGTGTGAATGATGCGAAGCTTTGTTTTATCAATGAAGTGAATAGTGATTGCATGTCGAGGGACTGACGGAGCTAAGAGCTATATTAAGTGTTATAATCACAGATCTGTGTCCCAGCTAAGGTTGCAGACACTTGAGTCTTGCAACCATCCCTGCCTCTACCTCAGGTGAGACTTAATCTTCTTTGCAGGTGTTACTGAAAGGGTCGGTAGTTAGGGATTTGTTAGTGTGCTTATGTAGCATTGAACCCTGGGTCTTCCCCTATGCCAACAACATTCTCAACTTTTGAAATTTTGATATTTTGGGGCGTCTAAATGTAACGGTTCGCGCTCCTCTGGATCTAACGGTCCAGATCTCCCTTTCGCATATCGAGATTTTACATTTTGCAAAATCAGAGGATCCTTCACCTTTCTACTCCTGATACCCAATATCTCATAATTCTCTCTCAACAACCGACGACCCATATCTCTCCTTGATTGACGACTGCGATCTTTTCGCGAATTCTCACAAGTCTATCATTTGACTTCTTTGAACTGCGAGTCAGCGAAATGTTGATCGCTTGCCACACGTCCCTTCCCATGGACAGTTTCGATGATGTCGAGACTTCGCGATTTTGCAAAATCCTCTCTCATGTGCACTCCAAAGAGATAAAACCCATGCATGTTACTCTGGATCCAATGGCTATTTATCCGCGTGCTCATATATGACGACTGAGATATATTTCCCCTGCGCTCATTTCTCCTCTGTCTGTATGTAGATCTAACTGTCCAGGTTCTTTTGCACAACCAATCAGATGGTTGTTGTTGCTGCTCCTCCTAAGCTTTCACATTATCCTAACTTAGAATATTTTGTCAATGTTAGAAAGGTCAAACTTCTTCCGGTGGACCCAACTGTTGGTCTTGCTTCGCGCTCACTACTACATATTGAAAAATTTGTGATGACCACTTGCGACGAAAGTACTCTTTCGTCGCAAGATGCAAGAAAAAAAGTTCATTTTTTCTAAATCCATCCCGTATTCGTCGCTATCTCAATGACTTTAGTTTGAATAAATTATTATGGTCAATGTTTGTCGCAAGAGAGATAACATTAGTTTGTCCGTCGCAAGAGCGATGAATTCCCTAACCTTAAAATTGAACATTGAAAATGACCTAAAATAAATAGTTAAAAAGGATAAATATTTGTAGGTCATGTTCGTCGCAATTGCGATGATAGTGACCTAAAATTGGACTATAAATATTTGATGATTTAAATATGTTGCGACAATCTTTCTATAACAACGACGGTTCCGAAAGGGTATTTTTGTGCGAAAGAATGTCGCAGAATGTTGTTAGAGTTGGGGGAAAAAGTAAAGGGGGTGAAAAGAGTGATGGTAGATGTTATTTCCCTTGTAAAAAATGTTTCCTTAGTCGTCCCGTAAGAATTTTAATAGAAACAACTACAAAACATTGTAGGAAATATGGTCACATTGATGGCGGATCGAATGAATATCATCCCATGGTAATTAACTATATATTCATTATCTTTTTTTATTTTGTCAATTTTATATAAAATTATATATATATATATATATATATATATATATATATATATATATATATATATATATATATATATATATATATATATATATATATATATATATATATGTATGTATATATATTGTTTGAATGTTTGTTATAGTATACACTATTTTTTCATGATTGTTTGTAACTATAAAGTTAGAGTTTCCCTCTAACTTTCCGCAGAATCTTGCACCAAGTATTAGTAGAAATGATGTTGTACAAGCTGAGAAACATCATCATGACCAAGCAAATGAGGATCTCATGGAAGAAGATGATGGGACAAATCAAGTTAATGATCCCATGGAAGAAGATGATGGGACAAATCAAATGATCCAAGATTTGTTTTCGCAGTCGGATGAGGATGGGGAAAATGATGGTATTTATGATGAACCTCTATTAGAAAAGGCAAATAAATGACTTTATGAAGGATCAAGAGAAAATCTTCTCTTTTCTACATTGTTGCTAGTGAACTTAAAGGTTAAGAAATAATTTTTCAAACACTTGTATGACACAGATATTAAGGTATGTAATATGTTTCATCTCATATTATACATAAATGTTGATTTTTTTCTATTTGTTTTTAGTGTTAATTAGTGTGTAAAATAAGAATGCAATTTTTACAATTAATGTTCTTACATTAACTAGTTGTTTTTTATGTTTTAGATTGTTAGGTGAATTTTTGTTACCATCGTCAAATATTTTACCTCGCACATATCGAGGTTTGCATGCCATTATGAAAGACATTGGAATGTATTATCAAACTATAGATGCATGTCCTAATGACCATATTATATATTATGGAC
>ML821500.1:0-17681 GCA_009831015.1 Picea engelmannii
TGATCATCCTGCCCATTTACGACTAATCTTTGAGCGATGTTGCTACTATCGAATTCGCTTGAATCCAAACAAGTGTAGTTTTTACGTGACATCGATTCATTTATTAGGTTTCATCGTGTCGACAAAAGGGATCATGGTTGATCCTCTTAAGGTTGAGGAAATAGTTCAATTGCCTCCCCCACACACAATACCCTAGCTTCAGAGTTTACATAGGAAAGTAAACTTTCTTCAAGGTTTTATCACTAATTATGCCAAGATTACAAAAGGGTTCATGTGTATTTTTTAAAAGGGCATCCCATTATGTTGGGAAAAAGAAGCTCATCTCTCTTTTGATGTGTTGAAACGTGCTTTGACGTCTACCCCTCTTCTCAGGTCTCTTGATTATGGCAAGGATTTTCTATTATATGTGGCTACTGCAGAGTCCACAATCGACATGGTCTTGGTACAAGAGGATAATGCACTCAAGGAGAACGCTATATATTATCTTAGTTGAGGCCTAGTTGGACCAGATATCAATTACCCGCATGTTGAGAAACTCACTTTGGCATTTGTTCACGCTGTCCAACGGTTCCATCACTATATATTACTTTGTAAGACCAATGTTGTTTTCGTCGTCAATCCCTTTCAATATGTGTTAACATGACGTGTCATCGACATAAAAATCAGTCAATGGATAGTTATCCTCCAAGAATTTGACTTGGATTTCGTTTCGGCGAAATATAAAATGTCCTTGGTCTTCATAGAGTTAATCTCGAAACTGTCGGTCGAAAGTGGTGATATTTTGCCCGAAGAGTCACCAATTAACAGAGATATTTTTTTGATTGCATCGTTGGACCCCTGGTATGGAGATATACTTGTGTATCTTCATAATTTGAAGTGCCCCGCTTCTTCTTCTCGTGATGAGCATCGATGAATACGACACCAAGCATGAAACTATCCCATCCTCAATGACACTTTGTATTGTTGAGGTGTAGATTGCATTCTTTAAAGATGTCTTACTCACGAAGAAGAAGATCTTGTTTTGAATGACTGTCACACTGGAGCATGTGGTGGTCATCTGTCTAGGTTAGAAACATCCCAAAAGATTCTTTGTGCAGGATAATTCTGGCCCTTGTTAATCAAATATTGTGTTGAGGCGGTCAAGAAGTGTCACTCATGCTAGATCTTCTGTCGAAAGATGTGGGTACATCTTGCTCCTATGTTTTCGGTCATTTTTTTCGATCCCTTCACCAAGTGGGGATTTATTTCACTACATGTCACCCATAATTTTCTAGGGGGCATCGTTATATCATCATAGCAGTAGAATACTTCACTAAGTGGGTTGAAGCTATGTGGACATTTAACAATGATGGGAAAATTGTTTCCCTTTTCATTTTCAATCAGATAGTAGCTAGATTCAGTATCTCGAAGGAGATTGTCATTGACCATGATAGTCACTTCCAGAATAAAATGATGATTGAATTAACATCAAAGATTGGGTTTAAATAGGAACATTCTTCACCCTTTTACTCGCAAGTGAATGTTCAAGTAGAGGCTGTGAATAAGTCTCTCAAGACTATTCTTCAGCTGACGATCAATTCGACCAAATCAGATTGGCATTTGATGTTATATTCAATGTTGTGGGATTATTGAACTTTTTTAAAGAATGCTACCGGTTTTTCACCTTTTCAACTTGTCTATGGGATGGAAGCAGTCTTACCCATTGAGTGTCATATCCCTTCTTTAAAGTTGGCAGTGGAACTACTACCCGACACTACGCCGCTTGAGGAATGTATTCTATATCTCAAGCAAATCGATGAGTAGCATCGTTATGTAGCCTTGGCTAATGAGGCTCATAAACAATGGGTCAAGTGTCAATATGATCGGTCCATCCACCCTCGAATTTTCTCCAAGGCGATCTTGTCCTAGTCTACGACCAAGACAAAGATCCCTTGGGGGCAGGAAATTTAAAACCCATGTGGTTCAGACCTTTCATTGTGAAAGAGGTCTTAAAGAAGGGTGCTTACCGTCTAGTTGATTTCGCAGCAAATGCCTTAATGGAGCCTATAAATGGGCTCTACCTTAAGAAGTAATACTCTTAGGTCAGTCACCTGGGTGTGGCTTCTTGTATATATGTATAGTCTTTTATACATTTTTTTCTTTTTCATTTTATGGATATGTAGTTAGTTATGTCTTATTTTTCACTGTGGCAGATGTCAAGTGAATCGGAGGTTTACGTTGGGTTCACGGATGACGTTAGCCGACACACTTCGAGTCTTGCTTCCGCAGCTTGGGTTATTTTCACACCTGGGGGCCAGTTTCTATCTTCTTGAGGTATTTGTCTAGGTGAAGAAACCATTAATGTCGTTGAGTGCAGTGCAATGATATAATTACTATGTGATGCTTTGTCATATGGTATTTCTCACCTCCGAGTTTATTTATATTCTCAAGTTCTTGTGTCCTATTTAAATGGGGTTTACCACATTTATGATCCCACTCTTCATCGACGATTCCTTAGGGTACGTCTCTTAGAAATATATTTTGGTTATAATAATTATATTCATGTTCCTAGGAGATTTAATCATTTAATTGATACTCTAGCTAATCAAGTTTTAGATTGGCATGTTGCTCACATGTAAAAGTAAAACACACACATACACACGTAAATAAATTCGTAAAACAAGTTCCATCCATAAAATAGGAAAGATGTATATGTGTGTGTGTGTCCAAAAATGGTGTCATGAGTACAAAGTGGGCATGAAAGCCTCAAAAGTAGTCTATATACATCGATGGGCTTAAGCCCTCAAAAATATAGTACAAAACGTTCCCTCGGCACATAAGTAGTTCAATGGTATATAATTTCTAGGCCTATTGGCCCTGTTGTAGTGGACAACAACATTCGCAAGACACCAGAATAACTGGACCCAGGTCCAATACACCCCTACTACATCTGGTTTCATAGCTAGGGGAAGATCCTTGATCTTGGCCATAGGAACTACATGAATGAGATCAATGAAGTTCTCTCTACTCGTCATAGGATTCTATCAACATCTATAGCTGGGGGTCCTCCTGTAGTTGCTAGTCCTCCTGCTATTGTTTGTCCTACCTTTGGTCGAGGACGATGCCTAGTACTGGCAAAGTTTGTCGGTTGAACTGGTCCCACATCTGTATATAACATAGATTTAAATTATTACTCTGACACACACATAAAAAGGATATATATAAAAAATAAAAAATAAAATTAATGTGTTACCTATCTCACCGGGCTCCTCACCAAGGGGCACGGGCATGTCAGGATCTCTAAGGAAGCTTATACCTACATAGGGATAGTCTTGTATCACTAGAATCTGAAGGGACCACCAGTGAAAGAATTTATCGTCAAAGACCTCCTCGGTCCTTCCTCCACCCTGTCTAGGCATAAAAAATTCCCACTTGCACAATGTCAGAAAAGAGGCAATATGCCCCCATATTGTCTCTCTTGAGCTAAGACTGGGCACCCTATCGAAGAAAAAGGAGCATAAAATGATACCAAACCTAAAGTTATTTTTTGTATGCCTAAAACACTCTGTGAGCTATCACTTCAAGCATACTATCATGGTAGTACTCCAATCAAACACAATAGCCTATAAAAACTAGACTGCATGGTGCATCTATGCACGAGAGGCCTGATGGAGTGTTATGGACCCCATAATTCGCTCGATCATGAGCAAAATAATGTGAAGGGAGAGGTTGGTAGTATTGTGAATCGATACCTGAGAACCTACTTTCTCGGTACCATCCTCACAATACATATTGATGTATTCCTCAATGTTATATGGCCCCGGAGGAAAGGTCCTCAAGTTGATTGATTCCCCTCTTCTGGAGAGGTCGGTCAGGAAGTAAATTTCCTCTATAGTTGGGGTCATTGATTGACCTTCCAGCATAAAATCATCTACATCATGATGCCAATCCTCCACTAGAGCATTGAGTAACCTCAATTTTTCCCTCATGAATGGACACTGGAAAAATTTCCATAAGCCACATTGTTTTAGTGTAGAGATGGACATAGGGTCCTCCTCGACCAAGATATCCATCTCCTCATGTTCCCTCTCTCTCCAGTCAACATACATCTTGTCACACACAAGTCAGAGAGGTTCTAGTCTTCACTTATTTATTTTTGAACTTCGAATAGGGTGTACACAGGTTGTCTTTAGGACAATTGCATATGTATGCGGGATGAGTATTACTATGCCTGAATACATACATAGGCTAAGTGTGGAAATCCCACGTACACGTAGTCGCGACCCTTTTTCAAGGGCTCACCCCTCCTAAATACAAAATTAAATGAAAATTAATGAGATAAAAAGAAATAGGGGTTGATTTGTACTTACTTGGTCCAAGTGTGAGGGTTTTTCGTCCACCGTAGCTCCCGAAATTCACGTTTTGATCAAAAGGGTTTTTGACTTCTTTTGTTAATTACCAAATTGCAATGGTAAAAATGAGTTGTCCACCTTTATTTATAGACATTTTTGGCCCTTTTTTGCTCTAATTTGGTCCCCTTTTTCACTTTTCCTGGCTTGGTGGCTACTTGAGCTCTCTTTTGAGTTATATTTTGGTCATTATAATGGACTTGTCCTTTCGGTTTGGTAATTTTTTGAGATGGGTTACACTCATAACGTCCCATGGTAAACACCATTTTTTAAACTTTTGCATATAGGTTAGGTTTTCTCTCCCAACTTTCTACATATTGTTGTGTTTTCTTCTTTGCCACAGGATCGATCCGACCAAAGTGCGGCACTAAAACTTCTATGTTTCTTTAGTAGTGTCATAATTAGGTGGTAGAGCCTACCTCTACATGAATGCCCTAGGTATATCCTTTGTTGTGTTTTGGCTTCCATGATGTTAGTTTTGACTATAGACTTGGGAGTCCTTGTTAGTCCCGCCATGATTACATATTGAAGCCTCATTCTTCTTGCTAATCATCATTCTTGGACTTACCCACGAGACTCCCTAATGAGCACGATTTTTGGTCTTTCAAGATCGCTTTAAATTTTGAAAGCAACATCCGAAGAGACTGTATTTATTAGTTTCAATCTCGTTTGGATTACTTGAGAAAAGTATCCCCCATGGAGTCTTCTTTAAGCCCTTTGTAGACTCTCTAAAATTGAAAATATTCTTGAGTGATCTTGTTTCCCTTCACACTCACCAAACTCAAATTTGAAGGCACATCTGTCCAGCGATAGTTTACCCATTTTTTGGTCCGAACGACTAATTTTACGAATAAAGGTATGCTCTAGAAACTTTGGTTTGCTAGAAGAGTATTCCCATGCATAAGTTTAACCCTTTTTCAGGCCCGAGGGACTAAATTTTTGAAAAAAGGAACATTATCCTTGGTTTTGATTTATCTCTTTTTCGGGCCTTGGAGATTACTTATGAAAAAGGAACCCCCCCCCTCTGAAGTCCATATTTAATCTCTTTTCAGACTCCCTAAATATGAAAAGAACATTGAGTGACCTTGTTCCTTTCACACTCGTTAAATTGGTCCAAAAAGAACATCTATTCGATATGAGTTTAACCCTTTTTCTAGCCAATAGATTATTTCAAAAAAGGTATGCCTCAAGAGACTTGTCTTTTCGGGAGAGTTCTCCTCAGTTATATTTTATACTTTTTTGGGATAAGGAGACTAAACCTAGAAAATGGTTGTGAGTCCATAGTTAAGCTCTTTTCAGACAACTTAAAATTGAAATGATCGGCAAGTGATCTTGTCTCAATCACACTCGTTAAAATGGTATTGAAGAGATGTCTTTTTGGTATAAGTTTAACCCTTTTTCAAATCAACTAGACTAATTGTGAAAAAGAAACTCCCTGGAGTCTTCTTTAAGCATTTTTTTCAAACTCTCTAAACATGAAATATTCACCTAGCTTACCTTCTCTGGGCTCATAAAAATTCACATGGAAGAAGTCTTGTTGTGTCATGCTTAATCAAATTGTGGGTCTCATATTTGCGTCTTTGGCCTAATTTCGAATCCATGTTGCTCTCAACTGAACCTTTAAAGCATTCCTTATACACAAGCCTTGCAACACTTTTTCCCTTGCGATCTAAAACCTTGACCCATGGAGGAATTTTCCCTGAGTGTCATTATCCTGCACATATCTCCTTTCCTTGAGCATCAGTATATTCCATGCGCTTGGAACCAATTTTCTTTCTCGTGACACTCATTCTTCCTTTGTAACATATAATTCTTTTATTCTTTTTCAAGCTCGTTAAAAATTTGAAAAAGGAAAAAAAATCAAATATTCCAAAAAGAGAGGATGAGATATATAAATTCTTTTTTTGGTAGTAAGATAGTCGCCCCTGGACTAAGCACATCCTTTTGTTTGTTCACCAAGCATTGGGATCTAGTATGACCTTAGGATGTTGTTCTCACTACATAGAGTTGTGCCATCCTCCGTTTGGTTACTCTTCCAAACATATGGAGAGTTTGTGGTGCCTCCTGCATCACAGACTTATATCAATATTAAGCTTCTTGAGTCTGATCATCTTTATTTCTTTTGTCCAAGAGAATTTTTATCCAACCCGAGTCGGCCATTCTGTAGTCTGTCTCTTGAATTTCATGAGTCAGCCATCCCATGAGTCTAGTCAAGTTCGGATTCAAAATCAATGAAGTTTTATTCCTGATGATCGAGATCCTCCAGTCTTTCCCTGACGGTATGTCAAAGACCTCAGAGTAGTGAGTCTTACACTCCTATTGTACTCCTACCTAAGTTGTTGAATATATTGAAGTTGTTTCTAGAGCTATGAAGTCCTCATCTCCAACAACATGCGTTGATGCTTCTTGAAGATGCATAATATATTGTACTTGAATATCATCAAATGATTTTTAGATGTAGATCTATTGTGTATTGCCCATGGCTACACTTTATATAGATATTTCTATGACATGGATCTACAGTGTACTTGATTGGTAGCCATGATTAGTTCATCTCGAGCATGGGTATGCCTGCCTCAGAGAGATTATTATTGTTTTGCAGATAGCGACCTACCGAACTCTAGTCCCAGGCTCACTCAACTTCGTGCCTTCCCACTGGTAAAGATATTGTAATATATTTTGGCCATCATTTTCTCTTTTGACCTCACACATTAGGGGGAATTTTTTATAGCCTCAAAATTCCCTACCTATGCATACATGGCATTTTCCTTTCTGCTTGCACAATTTGCCAAATTACTGCTAAGGATCTCTCTTTAAAAAACCATTTTTTGGAGTATGTATGCGACCTGCTGCACTATTTCCTGTGTACATATGCTATCTTCATACTAGAAAACCTACGTACATATGCTAGTTGCATACTAAATAGCCCGTGTTTACCTCCAAAAGTTACAAATAATTCAGTGGATTTTATGGGCTATCGAGGGTTTCCCAACCAATTCACCCATTGTAGCTCGTCCCCAAACCAAATAACTATCCTTTGGTCATATAAAAGGAGGTTTTGGGGTCCCATTCCAACATCAAGCATTAGAACAGAGAAACTCTTCTAAAATCCCTTCCCCTTTTAGCCCAATATTTGCATCCCTTTCTGAGATTTGGCCTCAACATTCCCCCTCCATCCCTCTCCCTATACAATCCCTTCCCTACTTCCTAGAGAGATCAGTTGATTGTGAGAGGTATTACGAGAATTATGCACTTGGAGAAGTAGTAAGACGATCCCAGACCAAGTTTGTGTAGTGTTTGCCGACAAGAAGGTTGTAACTTTTTGTAATCTTCACATCTGAATAAAAGAATTATGTTTTTGTCTGAAATATTGTGTTTTTGTGCTTATTTTATTAATGCATTCACATTTGTATCTAAACCATAACACTGATAAGTAGAGATAGAATATCTTGTAGATTTGTTGTCTAAATTATTTGCAGGTCAACTTTGGGAGGATACTAGCAGTCCACAAAACTACAAAGGAGAAGGAGGTATACACGAGCCGAAAGGACCTAAGGTACACCCTATTTTCTTTCTCTTATATTTTAAGGTCAGATTGTTTTTGGTAGTTTAGAAATAGGATTGTCTTTTAAGAGAGATTAATGTTTTGCCTATACTTTGACCCAATATAGTAATAGGGGGATTTTCCCCACTCACACATACCTTTTGAACTAGTGGATACATTCGATGTACCTTATCAATGTAAACCTTCACGGTATCTTTCTTTCATAATCTAGAGACCTGACATCTTTATCTTCTCGAGTTTTTATGGCTTTACCCTCATGTATGCACCCTATTATACTATCATCTCGCGTATGTACACACCCTATTATATTTTTATCCCGCATATGTACGCACCCTATTATATTGTTAGCCCGTGTACATATCAGAAACCAGGGTTTTTTCAGTATTTCTAAAACTATGGAACTTTTGTCATCGATCCTCTTTCACTTCCTCAATATTGCATAACTTGATGTATCAATGTGTACCTGCAATAAGCCTTTCACAATATAGATATTCAATAATATTCAATAGGTGCCAATAGGAGAGCCTTACTCTCTTATTTATACTTTCATGTGGCTTCCTCAAGGGGTTACCTTCTAGCCAACTTAACCCTACTTCCCTCTTTTTGGGGCTAACCCACCTATATCCACTTGTCGACTTATAACTACCTTATCCACAAATAGTAAGTTCTCCACATCTAGTTGAAAATAAATTTATTATTTAAATAATTTATCTTGCAACCAATTTGAATTATCCATAAATAGTAAACTCACCAATTCTTGTTGCACCCATTTTATTATTTAAATAATCTCTTTGCAACCACTTTGACTACTTTATTATTTAAATAATTTATCTTTATTCACAACCTCTTGTTGCAACTAATTTATTTTTAATTATTTTGTTAATGAAATAACCATACCCATGATTTACACCTAGTTATCATCTATCTGACTAGTACATTTCTTCTAGGAGCTTTTAGAATAATTGACTTCTTTGACCTTTTAGGACTTCTAGATAACTCATGACGATTGTCCAACTTTGCATGTCCCTAAATCTCTAACAGTGAGGAGTTATCTGACATTCCACATATCATCAGAAATGGCATGACATGTACTATCCATATAGAATAGTCTTACTTGTATATTCACCGATCTTCATGCCTTTATACCTCAAACAAAATCGGTCCCTTACCCATGTTTTTGTGCTACCGGAATTCTCTAAGGGTTGACATTAATCACTAAGGGTTGAAATCAATATGCAATATTTCTCTCCAAGGGTTGACATCAATTACAACCAACAATCCAAATCAATTTTCCATCAACCTAATCCAATTGTCTGACATAAACACTATGCAGTTTCAAGGTTAGAAACAAACTTATAAATTTCAAAAGTTCTTCCATTCTTTATAGTTCTTCATGCTCCAAATACAATCTTCACAATGTAGTTAAATGAATTTATTTCATATGAGTTGTGCAATCAAACCACTTATATTTTACTTATTTCCCAATAATGCATGCTAATGTTCCTCATGATCCCTTTCAAATCCTTAATAGCTATGAGTTTAAAATATATTCAATGGTACTACCCCTTGTCCATCAATCACAACAACCCCCTACTTATGTCTGCACTCTCACTCTTAATTTTTTTCTATTAAAATTTTTTATTTGTCCTCATTTAGATAATTAAGTGGGATTCAACCTTTTTATGCATGTACTAATGAAAATAGTCACATATAAATGGAATTATTAAATAATATAGAGTTTGAAAATAATTCATGTTCCCACCTATATCTCCACCAAATCCAAAAATACTTCCCCGAAGTCCATCCTCACCAGAATCTTGGTAGCATATCTTTTCATCGATTATTGAGTATATTCATTGAACCATAGAAACCCTCTAATGTTGTTACTAATATCCTTCAATTCCTTCTCAAAATTGAATTCTAAGGGAAATGATAGAAATTTAAACCATATTAGTTGCGTTAACATCATCTCAAACCACAAATTGAAACATAATGACCACCCTTTAGCCAAAATCATCATTAGACCCCAGAACCACTGACCCTTCTTTAATTTTTTAGCTTCTTCTCCAAAATGAAAAATGAAAGCAAGCCATCCTTAAGATATCATATAAAAAAACTAGTGTAAGACCTGAGATTTTGTCCCAAACCTAGCTAATCCATTCACTCAAATTTTTCTCAGAGATGTACCTCCAAAAATAACTTCCCAACCATCGCTCACTCCTACATATAAAGAATTTGATTCATATTTATACCATTTTCAAGTAAAAGTTGACCCTATCCTTCCTCCTATTCACACACATGTGTTTTTTCTTCATTAGATGAACCTCCAAATCCACCAATCCCTCACCACTTTCTAATCCTTTATGGTCCATTATAGACTTAGCTTGATATAGTCCTATGGACGTATCCTTCCCCAAATTATTTGGATTCTAAAACTTACTTATGACCAACTTTTTTCAAAATATAATTGCTTCTTATTTCTGGTGTATATTTTTTGTAGAAAATCTTATCTTGGCTCTACTACCACCTAACTCAAAGACTATATCCACCAAATGTTGAGGTTCAACCTTTAACTTATCATGTCCTATCATTGGTAACCTTAGTAACATTCACGTTGACCACCCCTTTGACATTATTTGTAATGGGTTCTAGGTTTGTGCATATTTTTCAAGTAGAAGCTCATGTGGGATGGTGAAAAATACATATATCAAGGGTGCTCTAACTCCAAAACCTTAGAAAAAACTTTGTTATCAATGGAACCTGAGTTTGAAACTAAGATTTCATTCACAACCACTGATATGACCATAAGGGGGAGATATACGAGGTTAAACGTATATGATATAACCCCAAGGGCGAGCATATATGGGGTTAAATGTATATGTAATAGGGTTGGCATAATAATAAAGGAGCCACATTTGTAATGTGTGAATAGGTATATATAGAGATCATGTAATCATTAATGAAGAGATGTGGAATTTGATGTATGAATGTATTTGGGTATTTGGAGGAGGTTCTCCTATTCTTTGAGTTATTGTGTAACTTATATCTATTATCTTTATTGGAGTTGTTGAAGCTTCTCCAATTTGTAGTAGATGTTGGTCTCTGATAATATCTTGATGACTAATGGTTTTGTGATTCCATGTTCCATGAATATTTTGGAGGGTATTGTGATATGACCCTAAGGGGGGTATATATGGGGTTAAATGTACATGTAATGTGTAAATGTATATGTAATAGGGTCGGAATAATAATAAAGGGGCCACGTGTCCAATGTGTGAATAGATATATATAGATATCATGTAGTCATTATTGAAGAGATGTGGAATTGGATGTATGAATGTATTTGGGTATTTGGAGGAGGTTCTCCTATTCTTTATTGAGTTATTGTGTAACTTATCTCTCTTATCTTTATTGGAGTTGTTATCCATGTTCACATTGGATACATGGTGTGTATTTCTGGTTTCTTATGTTATTTTGGGATTTTGGATCATAACAACCACCTTGGAACCTTGAAAACCTTAATACTTTCTCTTACACACACACACACAAAATGTATAATGACTAAAAATATTAATTAATTATTGTGTGTTTATGTGTGTGTGTAATTTTTTAGTAAGGATGGAAGAAGACATAGTAGATTACTTTGAATAAGAATGGGAAGAATTACAAAGGACAATCTTCCTAACAAGAGATGAACTTGTAGAGAATGGAAAGGATATCAGGATTTTAGCAGGTATTTCTAAATAGAATAACCACTAAATTTAGTGTAGGGAAAAGCTAAGTCTAAGGGTAATGACTTGTTAGATGTAGACTTACTAGTCATAAATTAGGAAAGGAATTGAAGTACACTGGTACAAACACCTTATGAGGTCAATGAATTTCAACAAATTTGGAATACTAACAACATAGGTCAAGATGAAAGTTCCACCCCATTGAAAGTTCATGCACAAAAATATGCATTTCTACAGAGGGAAGAAGAAGATGATGTCTAAAAGTTAAGGGAAGTGGAAGAAAATGTTGTTATAGGGTTTAGTTCTCTAACATGGGAGGAATTGGCCAAGGAATTTTAGGATTTTCATGTGCCAATTCCAGTCCAAAATCCTTTTCAAGTAAATTCTAACTTCAAGAGGAAGTGTGTGAGAAAATCCAAGGAAAGGGTCTGCATGATTGTGGTAGAAGATGTGGTCTTAGAGGACATTATGGACAAAATGAGAACTACCAATACTGGTCCTTTCATGACACAAATAGTTTCAGAAGGAGGTATAAATGGTCGATGGAGCAGAATTGGTTAAATGATCTAAGCTACATGCCAAAATAACATACATTAATAACTTATAAGGGGTTGGATTTCTTTTCAATTCTAGTTGGAATCACACATGGACAAGATATTATCTAGAAATGGCTTTGGGGCCCTTCATTTCTAGACATTTAAAGGTGGAAACCAAGTAATTTTAATCATAGGAAAGAGCCAATGTACTACTAGCCTATTTGGGTCAAATTCCTAGGATTTCTAATGGAAATGTGGAATGAGAAAATCCCAAAACTATTAGGAGATGGAATAGAAAAATGCATAGGTCTAGAATAATGGTTCCATACAAAAATTGTTAGAAGAGTAATAAAATTTTGGTTTAAATTGACCTAAGGGTTACTAGAATATTCGGAAATAATATAGGGTAAATCACATTTTGTGTAAGTCCTTGACTACTAGAAAATTCCCTTCAAATCAAGATACCAAGAAATTGGCCATGTTTGGAAGCACTCTCCATATTGTTGGGATCCTCCCTAGCAATGTAATGGGAGGTTGAAGGGGCCATTATAATAATAATAGTGTAGTTATGGTGATCATTCAATTTTAAAATGAATGTAAAACATATTTATCCATAGTAATCTTAAAATATTTAGAAAACTAAACAATCTCACCCTCAACCTATGTACTTTGGATGTTATTTATGGGGACCTGGAATATTTTATCCAAGTCAAAATTAATGAAATTGTTATTGTTACTAGGGCTTATAGACACACTCGTGTTGAAGACATACATGAACATGTATTAGGAAGTTATCATATCAAAATAAACGTTTACAACACCCTTTATCCTTCTTCATAACCTAATACCTCTTATATAAAAATACTTGTCCATATGATTCATTTGAAAGTACCTTTATCTTGTCAGAGGTAAGAAACTTCCACCACATGGAAATGTATTCTATTAAATTCATGGAATAGTGACTTCCAAAAAATATATCCATTGTTATGGAAATATAATCTATGTATGCTTCAATATGAGAACCATTAGGTTTTCCTATAAAATACAACTTCCATGTTATAACCCAAAAATGGAACTAGGGTTTTGAAGAAATATTTTATTGTTCATGGAGCTCTTTTGTGCAACTAGGGTTTTGAGGTGACAAATTTGAAATAGCCATAACTACCTCAATATCAATTGGAATTTCTATTATGGCCACAATTATGAAATTCCAAAACCACTCTTAAGCTACTAGTGAAAATCTAAGAACTCTTTCAAAATATATCTACTCTGCAATACTTTTGATCGCCACCAAAAAACTATAAAATGGTTGATTTTAAACTAGTGATATCTTCACTTCTTGGACTTTGTTTTGAACATTTTGTTTTTTGGAATTGCATATTTTTTTAGAGGAATCCAAAACTACAAATGGTTTCTCCATATTATACATAGAAATCTACAAGAATGGATTTTAGTGTCAAGATCCTCTTTTTTCCCTTGAAAATTATTCAAAAATATTCAAAAGACCAAGTGGGGATATTCCATTATTATAGCTACATTACATCAGTTATCCCCCTTGGATACCTCCCTAGGTACCAAATATTATGCTCCCTACGTACATTACACATACCCTAATAGGAAAAAAGTATGGAGGGAAAAAAACAAGTTAGATTATACTATGTACCTCATACATGTTGAAGTAAACACTGGTAAATCAAAAGAGGCCATAGGGGATTCATAAAAAGAGACGAGTTTCAATACTATACAAGTAATTGATGTGCAAGTTAGGGATCCCAAGAATTAAAGTGAAGGAATCACTCTAGAGGCTAATAAGATGCAGGAAAAGGGAACATTGAAGTCAGAAAGCACCAAGGAAATGGAAAATAGATGAGTAAATATATTTCTAACTCCATATCTCAATTCCTTTTGAATTATAATAATTCAAAGGATAAATTCGATCTATATTCAATTTTTTCTTTGGGATAGGAAGAGGGGTATTTAACTAGAAAAAAAAACCTTAATAGCATGAAATTTGAAAAACTTTTTCACTTAGATTATGTTAAGAAAGAATTTGAAAACAAGGCTTCTCCTATGAACCTCTTTTATTCTCTTTATCTCAAGGGATTGAGAAATACTCCATGTAATATTATCTGGTAAATGATCCTAGATACTAATATCTAGAAGATAAAACACCCAAATGGAAGAATAAGATATTGAAGGAGGCTTGGCTAAGGATACTGAAAAACTATAACAATAGATCTAAAACTATATATAATATATCCCTTGAAAAGAACAAAGAAATCAATTAAGGAGGTTAAGGAAGAAACAAAATGACAATAAGGGGAGCCTTAGAGTAGGGAAAACCTTATGGATGTCAAAGATATAATTATTCAATCCCTAAAAGTGAGAGGGGTAGGGGGAACCCACAAACACCTATCTCTTAAAAGATGTTTTTCCAAATTCAAACTTGATATCATTCCACTAAAAGAAATTGTGTGTGAGGGAAATAAAGTAGAGGGTATTTTGTCAACAATACTTAAAAAAATGGTCCTTTATATCTCTATATTATAAAGGGAGTTCATGAGGAATTCTAACATGTTGTATTGAATATTTGGATCTTACTAATATATCCTTCTTATATACAATTATCAAGGTAGACCTTAAATATAAATATTTTGGGAAATAATTCTCCATTATTAATTTTTATGGGACATATGATGATCCATATTTGGGGAGAGATTTATCTTTAAACAAGTTGATGTGGTCAAGGATGAAAATGATATACTTGGAGGATATCTTATTTTAACAATTAAGGTAGGAGAAACATGGGGAGAAGGAGCTATATAGGATACCCTAGATAGTTACTTTATCTAATTGTTTAAATACCTTGGTATTTGTGATATGGAACCTAATCAATTAGTTCCAACATGGAGAAACTTTAGAAGTTGAAAAGAAGGATCGTTAAAGCACTTGGAAATATTTATGGTGGCATAAAGGGTACTAGAAGAATTAGATATACTAAAGTCATAGGTGAGAGATGGAAGAGGCTCATACCATCTTCCCCTATTATTACAAATAGAAAAGTATGACCCCTATGGTCCCCTCTAAATTAAACTATACTTGATTAGAAGAGGAGGGATTCAGAAGTATGGTAAGCATGGAATGGTGGACGTTTTACCCGAATTTAGGAGAATTTACAATGTTTAAATTTGAGGAGAATTTGGAAAGGGTCAAGAAAGTAGTACTACAATAAGCTAGAAAGAAAGAAAAAGTCCAGAAATATATGGTAGAAACAAAAGATCAAATCAAATCAATTTATGACAAGAATAAATATTGTATTTTCACAAAAGATTAAAAACATTGAACTAAAGAAACTAGAAGAAATAAAAAGAAAGATGTTATAAAATGAAGAATTAGAATGGAACAAAAGAATCATTATCAACACTATATCAAAGATCAAGAACAATGATGGATCTAGGGGCTAGAACATTTTTGGAGATAGAAAATTATCTAGGAGTATCTAAGGAATAGTCACAGAGGTCCAGGAGGATCTGCAATGCTCACGGAGGTCCCAAAGGATCCATGAAATCTCAAAATTCAAATATTCCAAATGCTCTCAAAAATTCTATCAATTCTTAGATCGCGTTGATATCTTTCCAACAAGGCAAAATTTTCCTCAAACGGAGTTCGCATGTAAAAGTTATGGCTGGTCAAAGTTCAAGTCAACTAGGTCAAAAGTCAAAATCAAAGGAGTCAAAGGGTGACACATGTCACCACTGCAATGGTGACACGTGGCATGACTGTATAGGATGTATGGTGTTGATGTGGAAACACCCCAATGCACCACATGGAAAGGACCGTACGTTGACTAGGAAAATGTGTTGGTATCTGTACAATACAGATGGACTAATCAATTGTTGACACATGTCAAGGATAAGACAATGAGAGGCCACCACATGTCATCCTCCCATTGGCCAATTATGGCCAGTGTTTATTAAAAAATTGGATTCGATGGGGGTCAAACGCGTGATGTCCCAAGACTCTACACAAACCTTCATTTCCAATACACCATGCACATGAAACCTAACCATATGTATGTGCATATATATTTAAGTTTTGACGAAGGTTTAGTTGGTGGGGAAAGGGGTCAAGGGATAAGCCCCCAGCCCCTAGTTCATATTTTATACCATATAACTATGACATTCCATGTGATCCGGTGTTTAAAACTTTGGTTATAAAACCATATAACAACATTCTATATATATCCACATGTTATAACAAAATGCTGACAATGGAAGGAATCATGGGGAACAGAACCCGTGACCTCAACCAATTACTACCAACAACTTAACCAATATGCCAAAGGTGTTGGACTTGTTATAATCTTCCACTAACAAATAGTTAATGTTGCCCAATGGTTTCAGATGGGATTTAAGAGGCTTGCGGCCTATATAAAGGGCATGGATTTCCATGTTTACACACATCGCAAGTGTTAGGACCACACAATGTACCTTTTTGCCTATACTTTTTGCCACTATTACACTCTTGATCACCCACATTTAAACTCATACTATCACTTTATCTGATCATTCCAAAGGTATACAAACACCCCTTCTCATTACTATACGTTTAATCTGTTTTGCATAATATTTTACATCATTCTCGTACTTAACCATTGATTAGAAATGTATAAGTGTTGAAACAGTTCAAACTGCAGATTAGCATTTGAGGCATGATGTTGAAACACAGAGATGTTATACAGTCCAGAGTCGCAGATGCTAAAACACAGAGCTGTTACACAGCCCAGGGTCGCAGATGCTGAAACACAGAGCCATTACACAGTCCAGAGTCGCAGATGCTGAAACACAGAGTTGTTACATAGTCCACAATCGCAGATGCTGAAACACAGAGCTGTTACACAGTCCAGAGTCGCAGATGCTGAAACATAGAGCTATTACACAGTCCAGAGTCCCAGATGCTGAAACACAGAGGAAACCGTTACACAGCCCAGGACCGACGACGTTGAAACACAAAGGAAGTCGTTACACAGTCAGCGGTCAACAACAACCTTACAACAAAGCGCAAATCCCATGGCTGAAACAACCCGCGATTTGCGATGCTGAAACAACATCAGCAACAACGAGAAGAAACTTTTACTCCAACTGTAACAACAACATCTCATTCAGTACTTGCAATAGCATTTTGTTGCGCGAGACTAGGACATCCTATTTTGGTTTAGAAAGTCGATCTGACTAAGAATAGGACTCAGATACACATTGTAATTTTTGATCAATTGTATCGAATGGATTCCCTCTTTAAATAAGAGGAAATCACCATTCAAAGGATCCAAGTTTTATGTATTGAGAAAGCTTCAGAGAGAGGGACGTACTTCAATTTCAGATTGTAATATGATACATTGATAGATGAATAGAAAATTGTTTTGAGCATCCTTCTCTAGCTTTTTCGTCTCAGGGGAATCTTG
>ML821500.1:50453-63819 GCA_009831015.1 Picea engelmannii
CTTATTATAGCATCTGTATCCTTTACTGTTTGTAGCATACCCTAAGAAAATACCTTCATCCACCTTGTCATCATATTTGCCAAGGTTTTCATCATTATTCTTTATGTAGCATTTACTCCCAAAGACTTTGAAGTGTTTGATTGAGGAAGGTCTTCCAAACCATAATTCATAAGGTGTTTTTTCACTTTGTGGTCTAAGGTGAGCCTTGTTAAGCACATGAACTGTTGTGTGTATTGCTTCTACCCAGTAGGTTTGACCAATGTTTTTCTCATTCATCATTGACCTAGCCATTTCCTGCACGGTTCTGTTTTGCCTTTCAACTACTCCATTTTGTTGTGGAGTTCTTGGTATTGTGTATTCTCTCTTGATCCCATGCTCATCGTAGAATTCCTTGAAATCTCTTGACATAAACTCTTGGACTTAAACTGTGTCCTGTTTTGCTTCCCTACTTGACAGGGTTTACACACTGAATCTTGGGGCTTTGATATTTTCGGAAGATCTTTTACTGCCTCGAGGTTTTTAAGTCTGATTAAGTGGTCAAAGTTTAGATGTCCAAGTCTCCTATTCCATAACCAGCTTTCATCATGTTTTCTTAGATGACATTCTTCTCTATTTTCTTTCAGCACATATACATTATTTTATGTCCTTATGCCTTTGGCCACTACTTGTCCTGAGTTTACAGACTTTATCTTACAATCTTTGGATGTGAACAACACCTCGCATCCTCTATCACACATTTGACTTACACTGAGCATATTATGTTTCAGCCCATCCACAAGTAGAACATCTTGGGCTTTTCCTTTTCCATTACTTAAGCTCACCATCCCTTTTCCTTTTATTTTCCCTGGAGCATCATTTCCAAAGGTTACAGTTCCCGATTTACTTTCACTTAGTGATAGAAACTTGCCTTTGTCTCCTGTCATGTGTTTGGATCAACCACTGTCTATATACCAAGGTTTCATTTTTCTTTGAGCAGATAATACTAATCCACACTTGTTACTTTCTTTCTTCTTCCAAAACTTGACATTTTCAATAGGAGATTTCGAATCTGGTTCATAGTTCCTTAACCGACAGTCAATAGATTTATGTCCAAAGTTATGACAAGTGTAGCATTCGACCTCATTATTCAATAAGTCAAACTTATTGTTGCAGTGTTGCCTACTTATTGACTATTGATTTTTCCTTGCCCTCCTTAGTTGTATGTGTCCAGACTTAATTTGGCAATTTTCAGTCTCTGAAAGATTATTACCTTATTGTATCATTCTTTGTTGTGGCAGATATTTATTTCTTGGAAAGTTTAAATGCTCATGCCTTAGTCTTAAGGAACAATTTACAACTTTGTGACCAAAGTTAGAACAGTAGAAACAATATCCATAGAAAAATTCTTTGTACCTGAAAAATGGTTGTCTTCTTTGAGAAAATCGATTTCTTTCATGTTGATGATGTCTTTGAGTAGGGACTGCATTATTTCTTTGTTCTACAGATTCAGTACTGGTGCTTTTTCCTTTACTTGTCCTGGGCGGCTAGTTGTCTTCCTTTGTTTCTGCAGGCTTGTTATTGTCATTGGTTGTACTTTTGACAAACTTGATGGGTTCTTCATTTCCTGGCTTCCCACTGCTTGATCCCTCTTCATGACCCAAACCAGTTTTCAGCTTTGGATTCCTTTGTTGATTCAGAATGGTGGCTAATACTTCTGAGGCTTTGATACTTGATAGATTCTGATTATACAAGGCTTGAAATTTCTCCATTTCTTTCCTTTTTTTCACTACTTCTTGTTCTAATGATTCACATCTTGTCTTGTTTTATGGTAGTTGTTGTTTCAGAATCTCTTCAATTTTCTTTGCCTCTTCCAATTCTACTTTTAGTAGGAAAAGGTCTTCATCAGGTTCTTTTCTGTCTTTCTCGAACTGTATCAACAATTGTCTTTGCTTTATGTTCTTGATTCTTAGTCTATCAATCTCTTCCAATGCACTGATCAGTTCTCCTTCCAGGTCAACCAAAACTTCTTCATCATTCTCATCACGGCCTGTGCTTTTATTATCATAACTCTCTTTGGCCATAAGCATGAAGTCATTTACCTTATCTTCATAGGAAGAGTCACTATCGGTGTCTTCTAAGGAGTCATCATTGTTTACACATAAACTTTTATTTTTATCAAATCTCCTGGATTTTTGCTTCTTTTCACCTTCATAGTTGTAATCATGTTTCTTGTGTGGACATTTGTTTGAAAAATGACCTATCCTTCCACAGTTAAAGAATTTGAAAGGTAGTTTACCTTTTTATTTTCCTGATCCCTTCTTCAGTCTCTTCACAATTTTTTCTTCGATTTCATCGGGCTCAGAATCCTTATTCTTGTCTGCTTTAAATGATGCTTCTCTGGAAGTGGGTTTATCTTTAATTATTCTCATTTCATATGCAATGAGTGTTCCTAGGAGTTGATCAAACTGCAAGTTTTTTAGATCATTAAGTTCTTCTATAGCAGAGACCTTCGGGTTGAATCTATCTGGGAGAGATCTCAAGATTTTCTGAACTAAAGAAGGTTCCCTAATTGTTTCACCAAGTGCCTTCATTGCATTCACCATTTCTTCTATTCTCAGAAAGTATTTTCCAATAGTTTTATCTTCCTTCATCTTCAACTGTTCAAACTATATTCTGTAGGTTTGAAGCTTTGCTTCCTTTACCTTCTCATTACCCTCATAATTGTTAATGAGTTTGTCCCACATTTCTTTGGCAGTTCCTAGGTGCATAAATTTCACAAATTCTGCTTCTGCAAGCCCAGTCAAGATAGAATTCATAGCTTTAGCGTTGAAGCTAAATTCTAGTTTGTCATCCTTATTAGCTAGCACAATTGGCTTTACATAACCAGTCTCTACCACATCCCAGACATTTGCACCTAAAGCCATTATGTAGTTTCTCATTCTAACTTTCCAGAAGGCAAAGTTTGTTCCATTGAATAGAGGAGCCTTATTGGTTGAATTTCCTTCATGGCTTGACATGTTTAAGCTCTAGGATCTACCCTTAGATAGAAGGGGCCGACTCGGATACCAATTGTTGGACAACTAAGAGGGGGGGGGTGAATCAGTTGTTACCGTGATTAAACAATTATACTTCTTTTAAACTCTTTGCAGAAACACTGAATGGTTATCACAATAATGCAGGGAAATAAACAATGGCACATTCAGCATCAGTCACATATATGAGAAACACAGAGACAGATATTTCCTGAGGAAACCCATACAGGGTAAAAACTTCTTTTTCTTTATATGATAAGTAATAATTACATTCTTTACATTATCATACATATGAGCACCAACTCATAATGAGGCTACAACCTCTGTTTTGCAAGCTGCAACTTGTTGAGAGCACCAACTCTCTGTTTTCTCTAGCACCCACTAGAAGGAAGCACCAACTCCATGGTTTCTCTAGAACCAACTAGAAGGAAGCACCAACTCCCTGGTTTCTCTAGCACCAACTAGAAGGAAGCACCAAATCCATGAGTTCAATCACCCACCTGAACCTTTGAGGACACCAGTCCTCCCTTTCTCCTCCCAACCACCCTGAAATATAAATCTTTTCTATTGAAATTTATTACAGTGATATGATGTTCAACAATGGCTTACCAGACTTATCACTGCTCTGCTGCACTTCGTTGCTCTGTCTGCCTCATTGCCTTTCTGCTCACATCAATTGCGTTGTCTGTTCTTCTACTTTTTATGCTCTGTGCGCCATGTCCATTCACTACACAGTTCCTCTTCTGTGTTATTCAGCTTCTGCACTCTCCTCCTTCTTCACACATGAATCACCTTCACCAACAACAACCACAACAAACTCCTACAACAACAACAACCACAACCCCATCTCTTCTTTGTACCGTGTACTTATAGCTTCTGTGCACCTTGTGCATGCAATGTTCGCAATACCTCTGCATGCTGACTCAATTCCGTTATCCTCCACCTCTTGAGTGCTCTATCTGATCATCATCGTGACTCTTCAGCTTCTTTGGTGGTTCGCCCCGCGTGTCCAACATCACTGTATGTTATCTTGAGATTCCTCAGCCTCTATGGCAGTTTGAGACTCTTCGTCTTCTCTGTGACAATCAAACTCACTTTCTCTGTTTCAGTTACAACCCTTAATGCCCATCCATCTGTCAATCCCTACTAAGAATAGTATTCCTTCACCAAAAGAAGCTCAGAGACTCTTCATCTCCTTTGGTGATCACACAACGAACTCTTCGACTTCTCTAGCAGACGTCATCAATGGTTTCTGGCAGTCTCACTGCGTCGTGCCTTAGTAGCTCTTCGATATTGTTTAAATTCATCTACCTCGTTGGATTAACTCTAATGGGTTCTTGTGTTATTTACCCATCTTGCACTTTCGCATTTCAGAGATTCTGCGATGAGACATCTTGAGTCTCTATGTCACGAGTTACGAAACTCCAAAACAAAGCTTTTCTACACTAGCTCCTTCCTCTATATGACCATGGCCATGACCAAGCGCTTATGAAAAAAGTTCTTTTCGCGAATTCACATTTCGTGAGTCTGGAGAAGAGGCATCTCGACTTTCCAAATTGCGATCCCCGAAACCCATAAATGGAGCTTATCTAAACTGACTCCCCTTCTCGTGACCACCGGCGGTGACCATAGGCTGTGCCAAAAAGGCGCTTTATATTTCGTAAGTTTATAAACTTCATTGAGTCTGATCGATGGTTGAAATCTCCATAGATTCAAAGGTCCAAATCTTATCGTGATCTCGCATCTCGCGAGTTTGGTGGTTATGTTTCTTGCCTTTCCAAGTTGCGATAGGTGAAGCTCCGAGATGAAGCTGGATCAACGGTTCAGATCAAACCTTGATCTGACAGTTACAATTAAATCACGATTTCTCATCTTGCGAGTTCGATAGTTATGTTTCTTGCCTCTCAATGTTGCGAGTCGTGAAACTCCGAGATGAAGCTAGATCAATGGTCCATAACAGAACTTTGATTTGACGGCTGCGATTAAATCGTGATTTCGCATATCGCAATTTTGATAGTTATGTTTCTTGCCTCTCCATATCGCGAGTCATGAAATTCTGAGATGATGTTGGATCAACAGTCCAGAAAAAAACTTTGATCTGACGGTTGCGATTAAATCGCGATTTTGATAGTTATATTTTTGTCCTTTCCATGTAGGGAGTTGCGAAACTCTGAAGTAGAGTCAGATCAATGATCCACATAACCCCTTGAGATGGACGGTCCTCCTGCTTTCATGATTTTGTGAGCCCCTTTTCTCCTTGCTCTTTAAACACCGTGCAGTTTTTCCTCGATCCAACGGTGGTTGGATCCTGCGCTCAGATCTAATGCCTGAGATCTATCCTCCTCTTCAGTGCGCACACTTCTTGTCTTTATTTAGATCTGATGGCCCTCATACTGTTGGGAATTTTTAATGGATCCAACGATCAACGACGCTTCTCCTTCAAGCTTACACATCCTTCTTACTTGGAAGAATTTCGACTCTGCGCTAATTCCTCCTAAGCCTACGTTGTTCTTGTTTGTCTATCGATGCACACTCTGATCCTGCCATCTTCACTGTTGTACTTGCCATCAATGATAAGCATATGCTATCTGTTAAGCATTTGACAACATATATATATATATATATATATATATATATATATNTTATGTGTCATCTCAATAATCTACAAATTAATCATCAGTTTATGAGGTTTTGGATAAGAAGCACATCATCATTTTTCTGATAATGGCCTAAATACGATCAAGAAATTATTTTGAATCAAGTTAGATGTTGCATGTATATATTGTAAAGGAATAAGTGGTGTCTAAGGATTTTCAGATCAACAAAAGTAAGTGTCGGGCCAACCTAAATGAAGGTTCATGAATTATATATGAGATTCTCCTTAGTGGAAATGAAGTATGTTCGTTAGACTGTATGTAGAAACTTCTACTCAAATGGTGAATCATTGTATATAATGTTCATGAATATTCCTTCCATCCTCTAGGATGAAACATAATAGAGATTCTAAAGGTGGCCTCATATTCTCCCAAACTAATTAATGAATCACAAAATGAGATATAGAATGTTGAAGCAACAAAATAAGAATTGAAATTAGTTCTTCAATATTTTAACAAATCAAAAAACCTATGTTCAAAAGGTCGGACAATAAAATTCTACCTCGACTTTTATGACTTGTTAGAGGAAGACTTATTGAAGGTAATTAAATAATCTAAAAGGCCTGAGAAATTTTTGGAGTCTTTGAATGCCACATTCATAGAATTAATTTCTAAATGAAATGATCATGAATCATTGAATGATTATAGACCTATCTCACTATGTAATTGTGTTTGTAAAATAATGACAAAAATTATAGCAAACATGCTCAAATAAATACTCTCAAAAGTAATTATGGGAGAACAATTTCAGATTCTTACATAATAGATAAATTCACAATGTTGTGGGAACAACCCAAAAGGGATTTCACTCAATCAAGATAAAGAATCTACTAATTATTATCATTAAACTTGATTTGGCTAAATCTTATGATAAGGTTAGTTAGATGTAGTTAAGGATAATCTTTTTTTTGTGTTTGCTAGTTTTTATGTGACCTATGGGACTAGCCTATGGCTTGATAAATCATGACTCGGGGGCATATAACCCGTCAAAATCACTCGGGGATCGCACCCAGCCTGAGCCACACCAAGCCTTAACATGGTTGGATTTTTTGTCCCCGCGGGTTTCAAACCGGTGACTTAACATCACGGAGTTCCTTAACAACACACTTTGTCACCGATTGTCCTACACCTTGGGGACTTACTTAAGGATAATCTTAATCTCTATAGGAATGAGCATTTAATTGTGAACTAGATCATAGGGTTCCTATATTAAACCTCATTTGTTGTTTTGACTAATGGACCAACCTATAATTTTTGTTTATGTTGCAAGAGTCTTCAGATAAGGTTTTCCAATGCCCCCCTTCCTATTCCTTTTGGTTGCAAAAGGATTGAGAAGGTTAGTAAAAAAATAAAAAATAAAAGGTTCCATCAAAAGAATAAGAATTGTTAATTCAATAGCATTGTCTCACCTAATATTTTTTATCATGTTATTCTTTTTGGAGTTGGAACATGACAAGAAGATGAAAAGTTGAAGGAGATTCTATACATGTATAAGAAAGCAATGAGCATGCAGGTAAACATTATCAAGTCTTTTATATTATTCAATGGTTTAGAAGGTGAAGGGGAAATGCAATGTAATCTTATCCTTCCTTTTAATTGTGTTCCCTTTGATAATAGAGTAAAATATATTGGATTTCAGTTAAAATCTAATGATTGCATGTTTAAATATTGGCTATGGTTGTATGAAAAATAGAGAGGGGAGTTATAGACTAGTGTCACAGATGGTTTCCTAGAGGGGGGAGTCTAACACTTGCAAAATCAATATTGGAAGGGATATCAATGTAACATCTTTCAAAATCCCATATTCCCACAGGCATCTTGGAGAATATCAAGAAAAAAGTTCTTTACCTACCTCAAGACAAGAAAAAGAGAGGAGGGTATTCCATTGGTCAAATGGAAGAAGTTGACTATACCAAAAGAAGATGTTGGATGGGAACTTATGAACATACATCTATTTGAATTGGATTTAGTAGAAAAAATATTTTGTATATTGTTGCACACCAAAGGACTATGGGGTAAAACATTGATGATAAAATACATCAATCTAGGATCCATAGAGGAATGGAATAGAAAGGAAGTAAAATGTCACCAATGAGCTTCAATAGTTTGGAAAGAAATGATAATATAATTCCCTATAATAGGAATATGGCTAGGTAGAAAAATAGAAAAGGAAAGAAAGTAAAAATAGGTGAGGATCCCTTGTTGGTGTGCTCATAAAAATCTAGTGTATCAAGTACGCTAATCATTATACTATACAACAAGGAGATATTCAATCTAGCTGATAATCTAAGCTAGAAGTAAATTCATTTTTGGAGTCATTCCTAGAAATCTAATATATAGGTTGGTATCTAAGGAGAGCTAGTAGAAGAACGGAACCGATGCACTCTTAAACTCGAACTAAGTGGTATAAAATTGAAAGAAGAAGAACAAGAGATTTCATGGTCAACAAAAAAAGATTCAAGGAACTTCACTGCTAAGTTAGGTCATGGGGAAAGGAGAAAAGAAGAATATATGGGAGAAAAGGCATGGTGGTGGAGGAATATTTGGAAGCTAAGGTGCATTCTTAAAACTAGGATATTTTTCTAGTTAGATATCTCCAACAATGTCCTCAAGTGGGATCATTATAGAAAAAGACCTTGGGAGGGTCCAAGCAAGTGCATACTATGAAAAAATAATGAAGAATATGTTGACCATTTATTAGTACACTATCCTTTTTCAATAGAATTTTCGAAAGGAGATTTAAATGTATCTAATGAAGATGGGAAATGGGAAGGAGAAAATACCTTAGAATTTTTCAAGAGATTGTGTAGGAATAATGTAACATCCCCGACCACCCAGGTCGGGCCATGCTACTCTAGAAAACACTTTTATTCTCTGCTCAATCATACTATAACATACCCAACATCCAATTGAGTTATGCCACATAAATTTTTCGAACTGCAAGCAATTAAAACATATACACACATAACTCTTGCAGAACTTTATATATATAATGTAAACATAAAAATACATTCAGTAAATGCACGGATTCATACTGAATAACAGTAAACATATACATGCATCATATACATGAAATACCCATAAATATAAACACAGTTATAAACCACACATAAGATAAACCCATAAAAATACACACGTAAATAATAATGCAACATATAATTTATCACACAATTGACACTTATCTTGGTAATAATATCACCAATTGTGTGCAGACCTTCCACGAACCTCCCAGCCTTAGACCACACTGCTCATCGCTCTCAGCAGTGGGTCACCCATGAGATGGGATTAAACTCCACCCAGGTAAAGGGATTCCTAACCAGGCTGACTATCTTCGACAACAGGAAAGACTTTGTCACAAGTGCCAACTCAAACTAACAACCTATAGTCCCTCATTCTCCACATTCATGTCCCACCCTAGGAAGTGTGCCCCTTCTCTACTCAACAATCCTTCGAATGCCTCACTTCCTTTCTAGCCTTCAACGACAGACTGGAAAATAAGTCTCAAAGCCCTGTAGCTGTAGTTTAGCACCTTTGAAAATAAATTCCCAGCAATTCTCTCACCCAGAGAGATTGCTCATGGGCTTGAAAACCCACCTCTTCAATATCCCATGGGCCTGGCAACCCGCTTCTTCAATCCATCTCACAAGCTAGCCAGGTACCCAAACAACTATGGTTATGGATACAAGTTCAGGTACAATGACAGGAAGGTACAGAGGATAACTCAATGATTGTGTGAATGATGATGGAATAATTAACTGACTGACTGAATGATGGAAGGAATGAACTAAGTCCAAACAATATGTATGCATGTTCTCAACTTGAGACTTGTCATGTTGGGAGCTAATTTGGCCCACTTGTCCTCAACTTTAGAACTTAGGATAAAATAATTATCCATACTTTGTAATTAAGAAATATTAATATAATATTCCTTTTTGGCTTAAGCTCCCTAACTTAGCCCCTTTTCCTTAACTTGTATCCCCCCCTTTCCCTAACTAGTGGAGTTTAGTCCCCCATACTCTTTTATCATGGTTGGTCTGTGTGGGGAGATGTATTTTATATTAATGATGAGACATATACAAAAATAGGCTCATTGGCCTTTAACATCTAGGCTCTCCATCCTAATCATCAGAAAATTGGCTCACCGGCCTATAAAACACAACATATACACAAAGGCTCCCTGATGCAGGAACATCACTCCACCTCAACAATATGCCAGCATTCTAGCACATCAGTGCGCATTCAAGGAGGGGAGAGGCGCCAACCCTCTCATTTTTCCCTCATTTTAAATTTCAATTTATATTAAATGCAATTAAACATTGTAAGCCTAGAAGAGCCAAATCGATTCCTTTGTGTAGGCAAGAGATAATGACGCCTTTAATGGCTGCCAAGCTGATGAGATCTAGATCTGATTCGGACTAGATAGGCATTGAATGTGATTCAATGTAATTAATGAGAGTAGGTAGATGGAGGGAGAGCTCGAGGAGCCCCTATTTTGTAAAAATATCTTTGGATCTAAATTGATTAGAACATATTAGAAGAGATGAGAAAGTAGAGAGCTCAAAGAGAGGAGAGGAGAGAGAGTTGAGAACCTATTGTAGTCCAACCTTTGTAAACATTTGTATAGACATTCAGAGATAATAATAAAAAATAAATTTTACGTGCATATGATTATGTGTGTTTATATGTTTATGAATGAATGCCATTTTTTATTATATGAATGTATGGTGTAGATGTGTATGAGTGGTTTCCATCTACAGGGAGAAGATATAATTCTCTATCTATGAGTTTACTGGAATTGTTTATGGGTCCTTTAGGCTATGCAAGGAGTGCACAACAGAGTATCGGAACCTTTGTAGCCAGCGGAAAGAGTACGCATATGAACTCTTCTGAGTCAAAGAAGAATGTTCCAGGAGAGCACACCAGAAGAATTCACAAACTCAAGGAGCCTTAGGGTTACTGAATACTCTGGAGGGAAGACTGTGCAGAGGAAGCACAGAGGAGAAAACATAATTGTTGAAGATTCTGTAGAGCTCTGCCAGGTGGGAATTGAGAAGGTGTGAGTGCACACAGGAGAACTATGTTTCAAGTTCTAGGAGAGGAGTGTTGGAGAAGAGACACTCATAGAGTTGTTGAACACTCTGTCTAATAGCTTTGCAAGAGTGTATCAAGTGGATACAGGAGATGCATCAGAGAACCCGAAGAAGAGTTCAGGATCGAGAAAGACTTATGCAAGGAGTGCACCAGGCCAACACTTACATGGAGTGTTGAAAGTATGAAGCCATCTAAAGCTCATTCAAGCGTAAGGAGTGTGCTAGTGGTAGACTAATTCCACTTTACAAGCTCAGGAGGGTGAGCACATAGTGTACCAGGAGGGCACCAGAATTCTTCTAAGGAAGCAGGTGAGTCCCTTGGAAGGATGAGTTATTTCTCAACTCGGGAGAGACAGTGTAAAGTGCACATAGATCAGAAGTGTGTGTCAGGACCGAGGTTTAAATTCATTGCAAAAAAATCAAGAGGGATAGTGCAATTTCAGTCACAGGAGATAGAAGTGATTGGAGAATAGTCGCAAGGAGAGCGAATTCATCCACAAAAGAGTGAGTGTGGATGAAATTTTGTTGCAAGTTGTGCATAGGCTAGGAATTCAACTAAGTGTCGAAGATATTGTTCAAAAGAACAAATCGAAGAAGGAGAGCGGCAAAAATTGTCAAGGAAAGGAGTCCTTGAATTTCTCGTCAAATCCAGTGGGAAAGATTCATCCTCAGAGGGAGGCGAATGATTCCAGATATTATATCTAGGAAAGCGAGGAGGAGGATAACCGTGAAGTGTTGTCATACTTCGTATTTCGGCAAGTTAAAAGACTTGATGAAAACAGAGTCTCGAAGTTGGGAATCGTGATTAAATCCTGATCGTTGATCGTAGGAGGGGATGTGGCAACGGATCCAGGAGTTCGAGATTCGGAAGATCGGAGGTTTGTGGGTAAGAAACTCAAAGTTCATGAGGTCACGAAGCCCGAACCATTATGGGGCCGACGAATCTGAGGAGACGCGTGGCACAAGTTCAGAGACTCGGAGTTGAGCGCTTCGAGAAGAATTGAGGAAAGGATTTAGGATATCCTTGAAGTCCAAACCGTGAAGGAGGTAGACTCATGGTCACATCCATGGTCATTCAAGGAGAGACCTGTGTGTGTGGGTTAATTTTTTTTGGGTGCCCATAGGGACCCAAGGAGTCTCTCTGACTCAGTATTTCAAACGATCCAAGACTGGGAGGTCGAGCAGCCCTTTAGAGGGAAGGAGGTTTGCATCAGAGTGGTATCAAAGAAAATTTTATTTTGTAGATTTCAGGTGAAGGAGAAGCTGAAGATGCTCTTAGTTGTAGAGTGAACAACATGCTTTCCAAGAGGGAAGGTAGAGGGTGAAGATGGACATTGAAGGTCACAAGCATGATCGAGGAGAAGTCCATTCGGAGAGAAGCAGAGTGGAGATGGACAGGGAGCTCAGTGAAATCCAAGAACATATGGAGGAGCTAGCATTTAAGATGCAGCATGAGTCAAAGGTGTGATGAAGGTACGAGTGGCCTTTGAAGAGAAAAACAAATTGGTATGTTCAGAAGTTGTTGGCCAAAGGGAAACGACAGAGGTTAAAGAGGTGGTTGAGGCATGCTGAAAACCTCATTCATAAGGGAAAAGATCTTGCAAGTGTCTCGTAGATTTCCAGGTGGGCCATGTGAAGGGGTCAGTGGATCTCGTAAAGTTCCAGGTGGGAAAGGAAGAAGAGGTGAACTCAACGGTGAGTTCGGATCAGCAAGGTGTGTTGACAGAGGAGAATTAGAGGAGTATTATGATCATTGGGGGAATTGAGGTATTCCTATCAAGAATCCCAGTTGAGGCCATAGAATGTGTTGTAGATGAAACAATAGAAGAAAGTGTTGGGGCTAAATATATGCACTATTAATTCCCACATTTAATTATCAACTGGGGCTCGTAATCTTCGAGGTGTAGGCACAGGAAACGCAGGATTAAAGCCTAGTCTAACCTAATCTAAAGTCGGCAAAACAATCTTCAAACCCACACTGCAGCGAATTAACACTAAGGATTCATCACTGGGACGTCAGAATAACTTAGTGCTATAAAGGCTTAGATCAGAGTCTTTCATGCACTCAGGGTGATGTTCGTGTGATTAATCATGAGTGTCTTACCTAAGTTTTCTATCCTTCAATGATTATTTCCTATAGCGGATCCACACTTAAATGCAATAAAAGAAACAAGCAAACAGAATTGAAATTCTCGATAGAAACTAAACTATGGGAAAGCCAAATCACAATGAAAGAAAACTAATAATGACCAATAAGTGAAATTAATCTAAAATTGGATCTCAAGAACAATTCTTCAAATGGTTACAAGTGTCAACAAAAATAAGAGTGCTCTACAGAAAATGCATGAAAGAAGAATGTATATCTTCTTAATGACAAGAGTGGACAATGAAAAATGCACTCTTTTATGTTCACTCGAAGTGTGGATTTGACAATTTTTCATAAACAGTCAAAGAAATAAGAGTGTAATAAAATGGTGCAATGGTATTAGAACAATTTCTTGTATACTATTTTATTGGATTTCCAAGCATAATTTTACAAATGAATATCAATGAATGGAATGGTAATGAGACACTTCAATATCCAATGGTGGAATGAGCAAACAATGTTAAA